>JAAALK010000286.1:43394138-43497820 GCA_019279435.1 Zizania palustris
CCTGTCACAACACGAGAAAGAAGAAGTTGTTGATAGGAATGGATGTGTCGCACGGCTTGATGACATACAAGAGATAACTCAATTATTATTTGCATCATAGGCCTCTAAAAGTTATTCTAAAAAAGTGGAGTTCGGCGGCGACGGGCTTCGGCGACGACGACGATGGGCTTTGAGGGTGTCGCGGGCTCCGGGAGTGGCGGCAACTGGCGGACGACGGCACGAGAGTTAGAAATGAAACTAGGTTTTCGGACGGCGGGAGCGAAAATTTTATATAGGAGGATTAGTAGTGGCGGGCATGGTGATGTCATCCTGCCCACCACTGCTATTTTCTCTTAGTAGTGGCGGGCATAGTATTGTCAGAATACTGAGGATTCACTCCCTATACCTCTTTTCCATAGGATTATAAACATTTGCTTTGAGCTCATGGAAAATTTCCATAGGACTCACTCCCTAACATCATGGAATCCTTTGTTTCTCATGTGGTAAGCCAAATAAATTTTTAGCAAATTCTATAGGAATCCATTCCTATAGGATTCAAATATATACTACATCTCAATATGTATGTTACCAAAGAATGTGGGAAATGTAGCATGTTAGCATCACTATAAATTTATATATTTTTAACCAAATTCATTAATTCTTTTCAGAGCAAAATGATAAGAGAATTTTTTCCAGCTATCTACCATTATCTACCACATTTTCTCATAACTAAAATGCAGAAGAAAGAGATACATCATATGAGCAGCAATAGCTCAGTCTCTTCTATTGTCTAAAGTGTCTTTCTTCCATTCAATTCCAGAGGTGAAAATGTTATGAAAATTCAAGGTAAAGATGAACCATTTTCCTACAAACCCCTCTAATTTCCTTCCCTCTTCATGAGTCAATAGCAACCAACAACTTATTTTGAAAATGCATTCAACCACATTCAAACCATAACCTAAACAATATGAACTCCTCTAAACAACAAACCCAATCTGAAAATGCATTCAAACCATAACCTACCAGTGTCGGCAACGGGCTCTAGTGGCGGCAGCGGGCTCCGGTGGCGGCGGTGGTCTCCACGGAGGCGGCGGGGACGGCGCACGGTGAAGGGATCTTGGGGCGGTGGCGGGCTCCGACGGTGGCGACGGGCCGGCTCCGGTGACGGCGCCGGGAAATGATGGCAGCGGCGGTCTCCGGGGCGGCGACGGGGACGGTGCACGGTGAAGGGCTCCGGGGGGCTGTGGCGGGCTTCGATGGTGGCGACGGGCCGGCTCCGTTGACAACGCCGGGAAACGGTTGCTGCGACGGCTCCGGCGACGACGACGATGGGCTTTGAGGGTGTCGCGGGCTCTGGGAGTGGCGGCAACTGGCGGACGACGGCGGCTCCGACAACGGCGGCGCGGGCTCTAGAAGCGGCAGCAACTGGCGGGAGAAGATTAGGGCTTAGGGTTTTCAGACAGCGGGAGTGAAAAATTTATATAGGCGGATTAGTAGTGGCGGGCACACGCTGATGTCAGCATGCCCGCCACTGATATTTATTGTAGTAGTGGCGGGCAAAGACATAGTAGTGGCGGGCCGCTGACGTCACCGACCGCCACTACTAGGGTTTAGTCTCGGCGGGTGGAAAAAAGTATAGTAGTGGCGGGCATATGCTGACGTCAGGATGCCCGCCACTACTAAAAGGATAACGGTGGCGGCTGGTGACGTCATCCTGCCCGCCACTACTAATCCGACGCTGGTGGGGTTATCTAGCATACGTTGCCACTCAAGTCGAGAAAGACTTAGTAGCACAGTGGTGCGGGGGTTGCTTTGGTGCCATGCGGTTCGAGGTTCGAACCTTGCTGCCTGCAGGCGGTTTGAGGTTCGAACCTTGCTGCTAGCATCCAAACATTTTTTTTTACATTTCTATTCTAATTTTCATGACTTTTTTATTCATAATTAAATTCTAGTTTGAACTTGTTTTTTTAACAATAAAAATACATCATAACTTATCAAATTAGAAAATATGTATTTTTATGCCTCACTTTACTTTTTTTTTCATTAATAAACATGTACAATAAAAATACATCATAACTTATCTATAGTTTATTCTTCCTTTGAAATTGAAACTTTTTGTACAATAAAAATACAACACCAATATTCTAATTGCAAAAATTGGTATTTTTCTCCCTTAGTTTACTGTTTTTATTATTAAGTGTGTTTTTATTACATGTTGTTACGATATGATCGAGACTTTTGTAGCGCGGTGGTGCGGGGGCTCGCTTTTGACACATCATGTTTATTTGAAACCAAGTAAACAAACACAAGTCCAGGCTGGGGAAACCAGCTTACACATCGAAACGCACTACTGGTCAAACCCAAAGGAAAGATATGGTTTGGAGCTTCTTCTTCTTCCTCGGCACAAACCCAACCTATTTCTGGTTAAACAGATTAAAAGCCTCAACTTGCCAATCCTCAACCAACTCGGCATCATCAGGCAGTCTAAACTTCTCTCCATGTTCCTGAACAAGAAAATACACGCGGCGACGATAGTGAGAACAACTTATTATCAATGATTGAATTGGATGATAAAAATATAAAATTTGCATAAAAAGAGGATCTTGCCTCCTTCATCCTCTTGCTGCCGCATTGCTCTACATGCTTCCCTTTTCCACCGCTAGCCTCGGCATGTTTCCCTCTACCACCGGTTGTCTCATCATTCTTCCGTAGCACAACACTTACCCTATCTGGTTGCGGCGATCGCGAGTCGTCCTCCGAGTCGGAGTCCATTATGAGAATCACTTTCTTCGCCAAACAACTGCAAACTATACCATCATGTACCTTATGTTTACCGCATTTGCAAACCTCACACACGCCACTTGATGTAGAGTCTGAGGATCGACTGTTTGTTGGTTCAATCTTAGGAGGAGCCATCTGCATTTTTTTGTCACATTGATATTATAACATTAAAAAACCCTAAGCTAGTAATATTATAGTACATTAAAAAACATTATTGTTATAGTGGAAATTTGTTTTCTCAGATATTTTTTATAGTACATTAAAAAAAATTATTGTTATAGTGGAAATTTTTTTCTCAGAAATTTTTTACAGTAGATTAAAAAACATTATTGTTAGTGCATTCTACTAGTAATATTATACTAAATTATATTACCACGCATAAATTAATATAACAATCCTCCATCATTTTAACCCTAAGCTCGAATAAAATAAGACCAAATAAAGAAGTAGGTTAATAATTATTTACTGATCGACTGGATGGCGGCGACGACGGGCGGCGCCGACGGGCTCCGAGGAAGGCGGCGACGGGCGGAGGGCAGCGGCGACGTGCTCCGGGACGTCGACGGCGGCGACGGGAGGATGGGGGCGAGTTTAGGGTTTAGAAAATGAAACTAGGTTTTCGGACGGCGGGAGTGGAAAGTATATATAGGTGTCTTAGTAGTGGCGGGCATGATGACGTCAGCATGCCCGCCACTACTAAAAGGATAACGGTGGCGGCTGGTGACGTCATCCTGCCCGCCACTACTAATCCGACGCTGGTGGGGTTATCTAGCATACGTTGCCACTCAAGTCGAGAAAGACTTAGTAGCGCAGTGGTGCGGGGGTTGCTTTGGTGCCATGCGGTTCGAGGTTCGAACCTTGCTGCCTGCAGGCGGTTTGAGGTTCGAACCTTGCTGTTAGCATCCAAACATTTTTTTTTACATTTCTATTCTAATTTTCATGACTTTTTTATTCATAATTAAATTCTAGTTTGAACTTGATTTTTTTAACAATAAAAATACATCATAACTTATCAAATTTAAAAAATTGGTATTATTCTGCCTCACTTTACTTTTTCTCCCTTAGTGTACTGTTTTTATTTCATTAAGTATGTTTTTATGATCAAAGTCAAAAAAAGTTCAATTTGAACTACAAGACATGAAATAATTCACAACACTCAATCCTCATTTGATCTTGAAAATGTTTTAATAATAAATGACATAATTGATTTTACAACTAAACATAAATGATCTAGCCTTGAACTAATTTTCCATCGCCATTGGTGCGTAGATAAGGAATCACACTGCCAAATGACAGTTTTGCTTCAACCACATTGATCCTTGATATGTCAACGAAAAACGGCACCTCATCAAACTGATTGTATTCTTCTTCGTCTTCGACTCCATCAACTCCAACAATTCTTTGTTTTCCTGGAGCAACGATGTATTTTTTTCTCATCTTTAGGATCAAGTATGTAAAATACTTGTGCCACGGATTGAGCGAGTATCCAAGGGTCATCTTTATAAGCCACCTTATTAAGGTCAACTATCGTAAACCCGTAATCATCCACCTCCACACCTTCTGGATGTCTCACCCACTGACACTTAAATACAGGGATTTCTATAGAGTTCCCGTAGTTAAGTTCCCATATTTCTTCGATGTATCCATAGTAAGCATTCTTTTGTCCAGTGCTATCTTCTGCTTCTCCTCTGACACCACTATTTTGGCGCTGACTCCTTTGATCCTTTGCTTTGGTATAGAATGTGAAACCATTGATGTCATACGCTTGCCATGTTTTAACCATGCTCAATGGACCGTAAGACAATTTATTTATCATCATCTCTTCGTCGGTTTCTCCGATCGAAAGGTTTAGATCCCTCAGCCATGATGTGAAATAAATTTTGTGTTCTTTCATAATCCATTGTTCATCGTGATCTTCATTCTTTTCACGAAGCTCTTGTAGGTGTTGTTCAACATATGGTCTCATAATCGCCAACTGATGCATTACACTGTAATGTGATTCTCTTATTCTTTGATAACTATTGTCTCGTATGATTTTCCTGCCTTTAGTTCCTTTACCGGTGAGTCTTCCATGGTGCCGCGACACGGGAACTCTAATTCCATGTAGACACCTGCAGATTGATCTTTTCTCGTCAATTGTGAGGTTATAGCTAGCAGCCGGAAGGAAAAATTTTCCATTGGCCCTTTCCTGTGGGTGAAGCTCGGGTCTAATTCCGAGAGTTTGAAGGTCCCTTCGTACTTTGAGTCCATCTTTTGATTTGCCCGGTATGTCTAACAAAATACCGATAGTGCTTTCGAAGACATTCTTCTCAACGTGCATTGTATCGATAGCATGACCAATCTCCAACTCCTTCCAATAGGGCAAATATCTAAAGAAGATCGACTGCTTTTTAAATGGAGCGTCCTTTGAAATTTTTTCAGATTTCTTCCTCTTCTTTCCGAAAACAACTTTGATATTCTTTACCATTTCGAATAGAAATTTGCCATCTCGATTTCGTGGAGGCTGTCCAAGCTCGATTGTACCGTCAAAATGGTTCCTATTTCTTCGATATTTGTGGTTTTTTGGTAAAAATCTGCGGTGTCGCATATATATCGTCTTAACGAATGATGGAAGATGCATAGATTCTGTCTGGTCCACACACACTACACATGCTGTCTTTCCTTTAACCTGTCCTGTTAGGGACATGCGTCCTGGGTTGTCAGCTATGGTGCAAAAGATTATGGCTCTTAGATTGAAGTGCTCTTTCTTGTGCTCATCCCACACACAGACACCATGTTCCCATAGACGTTTCATATCCTCCATCAAAGGTTCTAGAAAGATATCAATGTCATTGCCAGGTTGTTTTGGACCAGAAATTAGAGTAGTGAGCATAAGGTATTTTCTTTTATGGCACAACCATGATGGAATGTTGAACAAGCATAGAAAGACTGGCCACGTACTATGTGGGTTCCTCATCTCACCGAAGGGATTCATTCCATCCGTGCTAAGTCCCATCCTGATATTTCTAGGATCGTCCGAGAAATCTGGATGGGCCAAGTCAAATGATTTCCACTGCCTAGCATCCGCAGGGTGCCGAAGTTTTCCGTCCTTCTTTCGCCCAGCGAAATGCCAGATTAATAGTTCAGCATCTCTAGGATTAGAGAACATACGTTTCAAGCGATCAATCACCGGTAGGTACCACATTACTAAGGCCGGAACTTTCCTCTCCATCTTTTTTCCAGGATGGTCTTCAATAACATTTTTATTCCTCTTCTGCAACCTCTTATTATTCTTCTTCTGGTGGTCATTGTAGTCCTCCGCACAGTCATTTGGACGTTTGTATCGACTCGCGTTGCACTGCGGACATCTCTCTAACAATCCATACTCTTTTCGATATAGGATACAGTGGTTCGGGCATGCATGAATCTTCTGAACGCCCAAAGTCAACGGACAAATCATCTTCTTTGCTTGGTACGTATCAGATGGTAAACCATTGGGTTTTGGCAAAACCTTTTTTAGGAGTTGTAAAAGATCTGAAAAACTGGTGTCAGACCATCCATTGCTGGCCTTCAGTTTCATAAGCTCAAGAATTGTGTACAACACAGTATACTGCTTATCGCATCCGTGGCGTTCCTCGTAAAGAAGGTTTTTTGATGCTTTGTCAAGTGCTTCAAAGTTATCGTATCCTTTGGTTGTAGTTCTCTGCAACAACACCTCAGGCGCAACATTTCGCATCAGTTCCTCCACATCAAAGGCGTCATCATCATCATGTTGATCAACATCATCATGTGTTATGTCGGATGTATGATCACAACCTCTTCTATGTTGATGAGCATCTTGCGGCACATCAGAATCTTCAGGAGGATTTTGGCCCATCTCACCGTGTTTCGTCCATATATAATAGTTCTTCACGAAACCATTTTTCAACAAGTGAAATCGTATGGTTTCACGATCAGAACACGGATACATCGCTTCGTTTTTACAAACTTTACAAGGACAATATATTGCCTCTTCACTCTGACGGGAAGCATATTGTGCGGCAGCTTCAGTAAATTCAGTTACTCTGTTAAAATATGCCACCACATCTCCGTCGTTGGACGAGTACATCCAGGACCTGTGCTCCATCTAAAACATATATTATTTGAAAAAATATTAATAAAATCATTATTGTTAATTTTATTAATTTACAAATTGAAAATATATTGATTTATTATCGCTCATAACAACATTAATTAAAAATCCTCAATGCTTTAATTAAAACTACTTATTAAGCAGAAAAAATTATTAAATAAATTAACTATATTGGTTTCTCTCTCTCTCCAAACAACATAACTCTAGATCTATAATCATAAATCAAATTAAAAAAGAGATTAAAATGATGTAAATCAATATACAAGTGATGAATAATTGTGAGGAGGGTCATATTTGTTCATTTGGGAGAAGGTAACACCGTAAATGGAAGATTATTTGAAAATTTCTATTCACAAACCCTAAATTAGAAAAACGATAATAACTCATTGTATACATGATTAAATACAAAATAAATGTGAGATTCGGAATGGATTTACCTCCTAGAATGAAATCCTTCAAAAGAAACGAAAACAAAGCCTCCCCCCTCTTTATCTAGATTTTTGTCGCCATTGTACGGACAAAATTGAATGCGAACTCCAGTAGAGCTCGGGGAGGAAGACGCTGCGCATTTATAGCTAGAATAGTAGTGGCGGTCGCAAGTGATGTCATCATTACTTTAGTGGCGGCCATCTTAGCAGCGGCGGGCAGCACCAGCGCCCGCCACTGCTATTGGTACATTAGTGGCGGTCCGGGCTGACGTCATCACCGACCGCCACTACTTTACCAGCAATAGTGGCGGGCGCTGGTGCTGCCGTCAGCACCAGCAACTCTAGTGGCGGGCATCTAATGGCCCGCCACTACAGTGGTTTTGCCCAACGCCACTACAGTGACAGTTTGTAGTAGTGTCGGGGCTCGACGGCGACGACGATCTGGCGGTATCCACGACCAACCGAGTGGATGCCGGGGACAGGTGGGCGACGACGGATCCGACGGTGGTGACGGCTAGGGCGAGGGGGGCCTGGATCAACGGCGAGCGGCGGCCGGAGTTGAAGCCGGGCCGAAGACCTAAACGAGGTCGGCAGCGCTCTGTTTACGCTATAGCTGGCTTCGGTGGTGTGGGCTGAAGGCGGTGAGGGCGAGGGGTTCTTATAGGGGGGTCGCCGGCGTCCAATTGGAAGGGAACCGAGGGTTTCCCTTTGCTCAACGCCGGTGAACTTTCCTAAGGCTCGGGTTCCTTCCATGTGCGGTGAAAACGCGTGGCTATCGGTGGAATGAGATCCCCGGCGGTCGGAGAAGGCGATCCCTCGGTTGATCTGGCGAAATCGGATACGGGGCGGCGGATTTGGAAGGTGGGGGTCGCCGGCGGGAGGGAGGGGATCCCCTTCCATCGGGGAAGAAGATCCTGACAGGTGGCCCCCACCTGTCAGCGGGCGCAACAGGAAAAGAAAGCCCGACAGGCGGGCCACGGCTGTCAGTGGACGAAGGGGAGCTCATGGAGACCGACAGGCGGGGCCAGGCGGGGTGCGGGCGGGAGGAGAGAGGGGAGGCGAGCGCCGACAGGTTGGTCCCACCTGTCAGTGGCTCATGGATGGGCTGGGCCGGGCTGAGGGAGGTTTCGGGGTTGAGGCCCATTAAGGATTAAAATTGATTTCTGATTTAAAATAATTTCAGTAATTCGAATATTTGATTAAGGGTTGAATCACTGTTGATAAAAATTTGTAAAAATTCCTAAAATTATATTTTGGTCTCTAGTTTATCTCATAAAATTTTCAGGTCCAAATTTTGAGTATTTCTCCCTGTTTGGCTTTATTTGGGTTCTTTTATGAATTTTCCTTTAATAATAAATCCAGAAATGATTTAAATAATATTTTTCTTTTATTTTAATCCCTTTTAATTTCTGGGGTGTTACAATACCTCAGCATATTTTGTGTTGTTTTTCCCTCTAATGTTCCATGGCAACAAAATATTCTGAGGCCTCAACAACATTGTGATCAGTTTACTACTGCTATTATTTCTAAGGCTACTATATACTAATCCTCAAGTTCATGCATCCGGTTGAAGACCAACATTAGATTCTGCAATTCCTTTTAGAGGCCTATGATGCAAATAGTAATTGAGTTATCTCATGTATGTCATCAAGCCGTGGGACACATCCATTCCTGTCAACAACTTCTTTCTCGTGTTGCTGACAGGGAATGGATATGCTCACGGTTCCATGGCAGCCATGAACATTTTGAAAAGCTACACAAAATATGCTGAGGCCTAAACAACATTGTGATCAGTTTACTACTGCTATTATTTCTAAGGCTACTATATACTAATCCTCAAGTTCATCCGACTGAAGGCCAACATTAGATTCTGCAAATCCTTTTAGAGGCCTATGATGCAAATTGTTATTGAGTTATCTCATGTATGTCATCAAGCCGTGTGAAACGTCCATTCCTGTCAACAACTTCTTTCTCGTGTTGCTGACAGGGAATGGATGTGCTCACGGTTCCATGGCAGCCATGAACATTTTGAAAAGCAACACAAAATATGCTGAGACCTAAACAACATTGTGATCAGTTTACTACTGCTATTATTTCTAAGGCTACTATATACTAATCCTCAAGTTCATGCATCTGGCTGAAGGCCAACATTAGATTTTGCAATTCCTTTTAGAGGCCTATGATGCAAATTGTTATTTAGTTATCTCATGTATGTCATCAAGCCATGAGACACATCCATTCCTGTCAACAATTTCTTCTTTCTCGTGTTGCTGACAGGGAATGGATGTGCTCATGGTTCCATGGCAGCCATGAACATTTTGAAAAGCTACACAAAATATGCTGAGGCCTAAACAACACGGTGATCAGTTTACTACTGCTATTATTTCTAAGGCTACTATATACTAATCGTCAAGTTCATCCGGTTGAAGGCCAACATTAGATTCCACAATTCCTTTTAGGGGCCTATGATGCAAATTGTTATTGAGTTATCTCATGTATGTCATCAAACCATGTGACACGTCCATTCCTGTCAACAGCTTCTTCTTTCTCGTGTTGCTGACAGGGAATGGATGTGCACATGGTTCCATGGCAGACATGAACATTTTGAAAAACAAAACAAAATATGCTGAGGCCTCAACAACACTAGAAATGTAAAAGAGAACAACACAATATCCTAACTTTAGGATTAATATGACATCAGACCTTTTTTGCATAACCAAAATTCTGATACATTAGCCTCTTAATATGAATAGTTTATCTATGGCGGAAGAAGGACGTTCCATCGAGGAGCTCATCTACGAGTCTCCCGCAAAAACAAATAAAGAGGGTTCATCTGAAGGATCCTCCGATAGCGAATCTTCGTACCACTCTCCGGAGAATGAACATCCAATGGAGCCTAGGAAGAAGAGAACGAGAGAAGACGCCGATGAGGATTACATTCCTGAAGCTCAAGCGGAGGTAATTATTACGTTAGTAACAAGTCAGAGCAGCTTCTAACCGAGGATTACATTCCTGAAGCTCACATTGTCTATCATCGTAGGATCATCCAAAGCGAGGAAGCAAGCGTCGATTATTCCAAGTCGAGAAAAGAACAACTATTGTCCCAGCTATTGAGTCAGCTGAGCGAACAGATGTTGAGCCCGCTGCCACAACATCGTCTGCAAATGCGAAGAGGAGAGGGAAACGGGAGAAGAACAAGCTGCATACAGCTATCTATGAGGTTGAAGAAGTGCATGTTGATGGGGCTCCAAAGAAGCCAAAAGAAATCACAGCGAAGTGGCGTAACGACTGTGGATGTCTCGCCAGGGAGCGATGTAAGATAGTTTGGAAAAATTGGAAGACTGTCCCTGAAGCTACAAAGAACGAATTGTGGCAGCATATAAAAGCGCATTATAAATTCCCGGAAGACTGCTTAGAAGACGCTAAAGCTGCCACATTGAAGACTATCGGGAAGGCTCTCCGTACATTTAGGACTAAACTGAACACACAATACCTTCAGAAAGATGAGTCGCCACTCAACGACTACGGCTTTATAACGCCAAATGAATGGAACGAATTCAAAATGCAACATTGCTTGGAAGAAGCCAAACAAGAGAGCATCATGTTCAAAGAACTTAATAAGAAGAATAAGTTCCCCCATAAACTTGGGCCAGGTGGATATAAGGCTAAGGAGGATGAGTGGAGTAGAAAGGAGGTGGAGGACCGTGCGGCTGGGTTACCTGAACAGTTTTCAGGTGCTGATCAGCGCACTAAGAGATGGCTCCTAGGTCGAGCTAAAAAAACACCCGAGGGCCAATATATGCTCTCCGACTCACGGACTAGTGAAGTATTCCAGAAAGCACATGAAATCGCTGAGTTGGAGAAGACTGGAAAGTTCAAGCCCGAGGGATGTAATGACCAGCTTACATCTGCTCTCGGAAATGAGGAACATCGAGGGCGCACCCGAGGTGTCTCTTCTATAGCACCCTGGAAAAATACTTTCAAGAAACAGGAGGGTGCCACATACAAGAAGCGTCAAGCACGCACAGACGACGCCGCAGAGTGCCGTGCAGAGTGGGAGCGACACTTTTTTGAATTTATTAACGAGAATCCAAACATAATGCAAGCTGCAGCTGGACAAATAATTGTGCCAGAGGTACGACTCGACGTACCAAGCAGTGTTGGCTCAGTACAAGACAAATTTCCTGTAAATTATATTAAAGAGGACACACCATGCAGCTTGCATGTACCGATAGGGCGCAAAGGGCATTCCCAAGAGGCTGCACGAGGCATTGCTATGCCTGGGGATTTATTTCACAATCGACCTATTCCTGCTGACTATACCAAGGTTCAGGTCAATGAGATCACCAACGACAGCTTTATTAATGACCCCTTGGATCTTCCAATGCCTGATGAGGGGATTGAGACAATCGGAGATGCTCTAAATAACTTTGTCCTATGGGCGAGCCGAGATATCAAATTACTGCAGACAAGTTCTCAGAGTAAATCACCTATTGTCTCATCACAATCCCCCACATATCTTTCATCTCAGGATGTGCAAAATATAGGATCATTATCACCTGTTGATGAGCGTGAAATAGAGGAAAAGGCAGAGGAAGAGCCAGTGCCCAATAAAGTGGCAGAAGTGATAGAATCGAAAGTGACTTCTGATCCTCAAGTGACAAAGCCAGTGCTAGTGCTTGAGCCCACTGATGAGCCCAACACAAATGTGCTAGAGCCAGATCAAATGCCAGTGCTAGTTCCAACTGAGCCTCAAGTGACAGTTCCAGCTGATCCTCAAGTGCCGGTGGCCAAGCCCATAACAAAAGTGCCAGTGCTAGTTGCTGCCGAGCCTGAAAAACAAGATGCATGCCCAAAGCCAGCAATCCACAAGATAACTGTTCAAGCTGGGCAGTGTTCTGCGCTGAAATCTGAGATGCATAAATTTTTTAATACTTTGGGGCAAACACGTTCTATGCCCGAAGCGGCTCCCATAAAGGCTCCAGTACAAAAGCATGCGGGCTCACTTTCTGTTGATAAGAGGACCTACGGAGACGAGGATTATATCGAATACGAACCAGGCAAACCATTATTACCCCAAGGAGTACTTAATTGTATGCCTTGGACGATGAAAACATTTCATGGCTGGTACCTCGAAGCGTCTTCGTTAGGAGTAACACAAATAGAACTGAAGGTTCCACAAGAAATATTCAACTTCCCAGAGTTTAAGCTTGCACTATTTTTCGATGACTTCCATCGGATGTTTCGTCTGAAGCGAACCGACATCACAAGCATGATGCTCTGGTGCATGTAAGTACTTTATACTTTGTCAATACAAAGCAAAAATACATAATGTCTTATATTGACTATTGTTTTATAACATATGCAGTTGTAATTCACGCGGTGACGAGTCTAAATTGTATGGGTACTTAAACCCATCATTAATAAGCCAAAGTGCGCTGAACCCGACACTAAACCAGAACGATAGCAAGTACTGGACTGCGGGTAAGAAAAAATTTCAAAGAAAGATGTTCAATAAAGACGAAGACAACTTAAGAAGAACAAAAGGAGTTGTGCCGCGTTGTATATTGCGTGGTGCATGTATCAATGGAAGGACAGAGAAATGATAAGTGGGGCATATAACTTTAAGTAAGTATACCCACTATATCCACTTAAACACGTTTTAGCGATTATGAAAATAACATAATCATATATTACTTCTTTCGATAGTGATCATTGGATTGCACTTCTGATATACCCAAAGAGCTCAAGGGTTTATGTGCTCGACTCGCTCGACAAACCCAAAAAAGAATATCAAGATATATTAAATGTTATTCAGAGTGCATATAGATACTACGTGGAAAAGTTAGGTGGCCCACATGATCCACAGAGGCCGAAAGAAATGCTTATCAGAACCAACTATCCGGTAATATTATATTTTTAAATTTGTTAATTCAATTGATAAAGCCAAACTATATATCGTTCTAACTTTGTCTATTTTGAAGTGTCACAAACAATCTCTTGGTTCCGTGCATTGTGGCTACTATACTTGTGATTTCATGAGCAATAACTTAGGAAAGTTTGGGCGGACAGTATCTGAGGATACTAAAGAAGTAAGTTGATTTCTTGTGTGTTAATCTAATATAACTTGCAGCGTATGTACTTATATTTTACGTATGCAGGCGTCAGGTCCATCAACCGTTGCCCAGAAGAGCCAACTCTCTAAATCACAAATGTACGAAATCGTATCAAGGATGTGCCGCTTCACGATGCATGAGATTCTTCATGAGCTTGGAGTATTTTTCGATCCTGAGAGTGAAGTGGCCAAGCATCCAACTCTGTATGATTGGGCCGGAAGAATGAAAAGGCGAACCAATTAAGATATGAGTTAGCCTTCCAAGAAAACATAAACCGCATGAGCATGTATTTGTGAAACAATGAATTGTGTTGATGGATGGTTATTGTGAAACATAAACCGGAAGAATGTAAACTTTGTAAATTTTTGAAAATTGATGAGATTGATGGTTGTTGTGTTGATGTGTTGTTGTTGTGGATGTGTATGTGGATATGTGGATGTTTTGCTGCTGTGTATGTGGATATGTGGATGTTTTGCTGCTGTGTATGTGGATGGCTGTGTGAAGCATATAATTTCTGTGTTTTGGTTTGTGGGATCACAACATTCTGTGTTATGGCTTATACACAGCAGTGGCGGGCAGATAAGGTAGCATGCCCGTTACTGCTGTTGACACAGTGGTGGCGGGCGTGCTGACCTCATCTGCCCTCCACTGCTATTGATAACGGCAGTGGCGGGCAGATGAGGTCAGCGCGCTCGTAACTGCTGTTGACATAGTGGTGGCGGGCGCGCTGACATCATCTACCCGCCACTGATATTGATAATAGCAGTGGCGGTCAGATGATGTCAGCGCGCTCGCCACTGCTGTTGACACAGCGGTGGCGGGCGCTCTGACCGCCACTGCTAACCAGCGATAGCAGTGGCGTTAGAGCAGTGGCGGACTGGATGCCTGCCACTATAGGTCGATTTTGCCCGCCGCTACAGTGTCGCTTTGTAGTAGTGTAACCGAACCTTCAGTGCCTCATCGGCTGATGCCTCTCCACATTGAGTGAGGAAGCGGCTGATGTTCTCGATTATGGAGACCAAGTCTTGCCCTAAAAACTTGGTGAAGTTAGGTACTTTGTATCGGTTCGGTAGTGGCACCCTATCGAACCACTCCGAGTAGGGTCGTCGATACATGTATGTCTGATCTTTGGGTTTAAGCCCAAATTGGTCCCGAATGACTTTAGTGACCCGATTCACCTAATCCTCTTGCTGGCTCAGTACGGGGTACCGACCAGAAACCGGGGCCTATGGGTACTGGTCTAGCCGAGCGACACTGTATTTAGATGGCTCTTCGTTAGTGTAGGATTACGCCCCGTAATACACGGTCTGGTGGTACTTTGGAGGGATACCATCGGGTGCCCTCCTTGGCTACACGAGATCGGACAACACGTTCCTAGCAATGCCATACGTAGTTCGAAGCACTTCTTCCCCTATTGGCCCCTACGGAGCGACCGTAGGCTAAGGTGTCGACATGCCCCTCTCGAGGCCATAACACCCTATGATGGGTCCTGCCTCCTTATCCCCTAAGGCATAGGAGTCGGTGTCTGGGTCATCGTGCTTCTTTGGGGACTGAATGAGACATTAGGTAGTTCCTGCCTCATCGTCCCTAGTGGCGGTGGCGCCATGCGAGTGTGATGTGGATTCTGTAGCAAATGCGGATAGTTGACAGGAATGTACACCAGACCCTACGCTGGTTCGTGATCTACTGAGTCATCAATAGTCTTCTTGATCAGCCCGTGTAGGGTGTTGACCAACACCTTGAACTGATTAATGAGTGCGTGGTGGACCGCGTTGTTGATATCTTCTTGAAAACTGACGTGGGGACTTTCAGTATGTTGGCCGGCTCCCTCGATTAGGGTCGGCTCCGATAATTGATTTCTCTAGACGGGGTCAGATCGAGTCATGTCGAAGGATTCATGGCATAACTTCTAGTAATCGTCCACGTGCCTTTGTACTTCTACTATTGGCTCATCGGTCAATGTATCTATGGTGATCAGGATGATGTTACTGTTGTTGAGTTCGCCCGCCATATTTGAGTCGTCGGAGGATGGTCCCACTAGGCGTGCCAAAAAGTGTGTTGGGCCAAAAACATCTCGGTGTCGTTCTCGGTCACACGCATGCCTTAGAGATCTGCTTAACTTAAGTGCATGTTCTAAAATATTGGGGTTTTGTGTGTGCCAATCAGTTTGACCCTACAACTGATAAGGTACATAAGAGATGTTAGTAGCAATGGTCATCGGCTATCGAGCCGATGGCCACTATACGCCTCAGGTACATAAGAGATGTTAGTAGCTCATAATGCATGTAAACCATCAATTGTTGTGGGACAAGAGTCTAGCCATCAGGCCAATACATAGTACCCACATCGGTCAGGCCGATGATCAAGCAGGAGATGCACTGTTTGTTTGAGCCGATTGATGATCCCCGATGTAGATAATATGTGACATGGAATTAAAGATAACCTATTGGCTTGTGCTCCGATGGAATATAAATCTAGTATACCAGAGAGTGCGTGTATACTACCAAATTATCATAATAGCAAGATCGGACTTAACCAAGACAATTGCTAAATCACGAATAACTCATAGTATTTCAACACCTCGGGCACACTTTATTCAGATGAATGATGCACAACAATAAATCAGATACAATAGATCAAGATGTCAGACCTAACCGATGGAGCCTTAAAATACTATATCTAATCTGTATAAATCTAAGAGATCATAATGATGCAACCTTAGACGACGCAACTGATACATCAAGATAAACCAATGATTATACTGACCGAACCAGTGCGCTACAAGAGATCGAAGCGATGCAGCCTCAAGCAACATTGATCGAGCTGATGCAATCATCGAGGTGGTGGGACTTACCCCTTCGCTAGAGGTCAAAGCGATGTAGCCCAGCTCCAAGTGCCCAGTCCCACCGAGATTAACCTTGAATGAACAAGGGGGGTGATGCGCTGAGAGGAGTTTTGTGGTTGTAATTGTGTCTCTCTAATCAACCTAATAAGTACATATTTATAGTCTGAATACTTGCCATCCACTACGATCGTAACATATTCTGTTTTTATCTCTATCTTTATCTCTATCGGCTCCTCCATACATGGTCATGTATAACGGATGAGCTTCTTTGACGAGCCTTTGACCGAGCCTCTTTGACTTCTATTGACCATGCCAGATCCTTACTGGGCTTGGGATTTAACCAAATTCTACTGTCAACACATTGTTGACACGAAAACGTGCCCCTGCACTTGGGTCAGTTCGACGATCCAAAAGTGTCCAGATACTTAGGGACGAGCCTAAGTGTAACACAGCACCGACGTCGCGTTCCGACTACCCTTAGCCATGGTAAGGGGGTGGAGTCGCCAAGTAATCAGATCACACAAAATAATCCAATTAGCCGAAAGAAATATATTAAACAGAACAAACCAGCAAACCGAGCGAAGCCCGACTGATTCAGAATATAGTGCGAAGGGTGTCGCCGAAGTATACCTTCGGCGTCTGATGCGGAGTGTCCCGCTGAAGGGTACTTTCAGCGTTTGGACCGATCTAGCTGGAGATGAACTCCGAACGGATCTGGACGCGACAATCACCTCCGAACAGCGGGGTTCGGTGCAAAGTCTCTGATATAGCAGGATACAGAATGATGACTTAGGCGCAATGTGTGAGCGTGACTTCGTCCGGAGCGGAGTACGAGCGTGGCGGAGCCTATCGTGACGAAGTCTGTTGGCGTGCAGTCGAAGCAGATGTCTCGCCGAAGGGTGTTCTGGCAACCTCTAAAACTGATCTCTCAGCTCTGGACACCTCCGACGAAGTAGCTCCGAACATGGGAACCTGCGATAGAGTAGATTCAAAGTACCAATTCGGCCTAAGAATCGAATTCTGCTAAGTGTTGCACTAGTGGCGAAGGTAGCAATCTGCTACGCAGATTAGCAGATACTTAATAGGTGAAGTAATAAGGTGATAGTAATATATTACGTAGATTAACGGATACTTCACAAGCGAAGTAACAAGGATTACCACTATTCCGAAGTGTCTGTTGGAGGACTTCCAGGCAAACCCACGAAGAGTATAGAAAAGTAAAGATAAAGTAAATGTGATTCAAAGCTAGAGTTTTGTGGTTGATTTTGTTGGGGGGGTCCTCTGAACCAGCTTCGCCCCTATACTTATAGGGGTTAGACTTCTAATCTAATCTGTTATGACTCGGCTGAATCATGCGTAGAGATAAACACTTAGCCAAAATCGGATCTAACTCTATCTCTGCCCGAAGTGGGCCTTCGGCCAGGCCCGCTGAAGCCAGCTCCTCGGGCCGAAGCTTTGGCGGAGTGGGCCTCTGAAGGCCTTCTGGCCGAAGGTTGTGGGCTGGTTGGAAGCTTTCGGAGCCCATAGCCCAGTGGTCCTTCGGCCTTGTAGGGCTTCAGCCTAACCCGGGACATGTGCATTATTGGCCCAAATTACCAAAACTGATATTTTGAGAATCTTAATCATTGATGCCATTTTTTGCTATCAACACATGCCCCCCTGCCTTTTAGTGAACTAAGTGAACTAAAAGCACAACGGGCTAAAGATGATACCTTTCATTTCGGCTTTTCGACATCTTTTAAGCTGTTTGCCACATACTTGGGAAATACCTTTTCAAGTATCTACCATTCAAAGCTCTTCGAAACCGCTCTCCTTGCAGAGATTCTAACACATATGCATTGCCAGGAGTGATTTCGGCTACTTTGAAAGGGCCTTCCCAACTAGGCGACCATTTACCAAACTTGGGACTCTTAGTGCCTAAGGGTAAATCGTCTTCCAAACCAAGTCACCCACTTGAAACGATTTTGGTTTAACCTTCTTATTGTAGGCTTTAGCTACTCTCCTCTTGTCTATTTATATAGCTTCTAAAGCCCTCAATCTTTTATCGGTCACTTCTTCTAGATTGTCTTTCAAAAGAGTTTCATACTCGTCGACCGATAATCCATCTTGCTTCAACACTCTTAGAAAGACAAGATCTACTCCTACAGGTAGAACGACTTCTTGTCCATATACCAACTCATATGGACTAACTTTGGTAGCACCGTGCTTTCCAATTCTTCAAGCCCATAGCGCCTTAGAGAGCACTTCATGCCACCTTTTAGGGAATTCTTCAATTTTCTTTCTAATGATCTTAATCACCATTTTATTACTAGACTCGGCCTGACCATTGGCCTGAGCATAGTAGGGCGAAGAATTTATCAACTTAATACCATAATATTCGGCAAAGTCCCTCACTTCTTTAGAAACAAATGAACTACTATGATCTGTAGTGAGAGTTTGAGGAATACCGAATCTATGTATAATGTGTTTCAAGATAAAGTCAAGTACCTCGGCATGAGTCATGTTCTTGAGAGGTAAGGCCTCGGTCCACTTGGTGAAGTATTCCGTCGCCATCAACACGAACTGATGCCCCTTTGAGGAAGGAGGGTGAATTTGGCCAATGAAGTTTAAACCCCAACCTTAGAACGACCATGGCTTGACAACAGGGTTAAGCAATGAAGCAGGAGCTAATTGAATATTGCCAAACTTCTGACATGCTTCACACCCTCTATAGTACTTAAAACAATCCTCAGTCATAGTCGACCAGTAGAAACCCGCTCTTTTGAGCATCCAACTCATTTTCTGGGCCGACTGATGAGTGCCACAATGCCCTTTATGGACTTCTCCCGTAGCCACCTGGGATCGTTCATTGTCTAAACACTTCAACAATACTCCATCGATAGTTCGGCGATATAGTGTATCATCTAGCAATACAAACTTAAACGCTTGCCGCCGAACTTTTCGATCAACCCTTTGACTAGGGTCTCTAAAATACTGGACAATTGGAGTTCTCCAATTGCTCTTGTGGACTTCGGAGGGTTTCGCTAGCTCACTCCCTGAAAAATATCTAGGCTACTGATTTCGGGTGCCCCCCGAGACCTTCCTGCTTCTGCCGAAGCCTGGCTGGACTGGCCGTTCGGAGTGCATTAGGCCGAAGCCCCCTGCCGGAGGGTCTGGGCTCCCAGAGGCCCTCACTATCCCGAGGACTTTGGCTCACGGTCTTCGGCGTGTTAGACTCTTCGGTGGGCGGAGCACTCCGGTCCCAGGACCTCGGTGCGCAGTGGTCTCCGACAGCCGGAGGGGTCCGACCCAGAGGGTGCGCCTGTCCAAAGTCATTGGCTTCGGCAGTGAGATCAAACATCAGCTTCCCCCATATAAAAAATTTTCCTCTCCTCACTTGATAACCAGATGCTTGTTGAGCCAAATCATTGGCAACTGAATTGGCCTCTCTTGACACATGAGAAATTTTGAAGTCATCAAAAGTAGCAACTATGTCCAAGCACTTATCCAAGTAGATGTTTAGCAAGCCGTTAAAACATTGAGCACTCTTAGCCACTTGTTGTACCACTAACAGGGAATCACCATGCGCATGAACATGTTTAACACCCATGGATTCCAACAGTTCAAGCCCTAGTAATAAAGCCTCGTATTCAGCTTGGTTATTAGTAGAAGGGAACTCTAAACGAGCCAAGGTTTCAAAGTGCGCTCCACTAGGTGATATGAGCACTACTCTAATACCTTGGCCATTTTTGCAAGCTGAACCATCAAAGTAAAGTTTCCACGGCATTATCTCAATCAAAGCAACATTGTTTCTCCAACTGATGTCTATGTGGTGATCAACTATAAAGTTGGATACGATCTGGCCTTTCATAGCTCTTAGGGGTTCATAGGCCAAATCATATTCAATCAAAGCGTAAGCCCACTTTTCGATTCTTCCACTTAGAATCGGCTTTTGCAACATGTGTTTTATAACATCCGTTTGGCAAACGACAACACATGTAGTAGGGAGAAGATAGTGGCACAACTTGGTACACGCGTAATAAAGTGATAAACACAAACGTTCCACAAACACATACCTGGTCTCGGCGTCCAGCAGGCGGCGGCTCAAGAACGTGATGATGTACTCTTTTCCTTCTACCTCCTGGGTTAGCATGGCCCCAATCATGCTATCTTCAGCAGCGACGTACAACCGAAACAGAATTCCGGCTTTGGGTGCTCTCACCACGGGCGGCGATGACAAGCACTCCTTGATTTTTTCAAAGGCGCTTTGTTGGCTTGCCCCCCAAGTGAACTCGGCTTCGTTCTTTAGCCGGAGTATGGGGACAAAGGCATCAATCTTGTCAGACAAGTTAGATATAAAGCGACATAAATAATTCATCTTGCCTAGCAACTTTTGCACATCTTTTTTGCATGTCGGGGCCGTAACGTTTCTAATTTTCTCAAGCCTCTTAGGATCAATCTCTATGCCTCTTTCATGAATCGTGAAACCTAAGAACTTGCCCACCGACACGCCAAAAGCACATTTGAGTGGGTTTATTTTTAAGCCATACTGTCGCATCCTATCAAAAGCAACTTTCAAATCGGCTAAATGGTTTCCCATAGCGTCCGATTTGACTACAACATCATCAATGTAAACTTCTAACATAACTCCTAGCAAGTCATGAAAGATTAAGTTCATAGCACACTGATATGTGGCACCAACATTCTTTAAACCAAAAGTCATAATGACCCACTCGAATAAACTGACAAAACCAGGGCATCGAAAGGCTGTCTTGTAGACGTCCTCTTTGGCCATAAAGATTTGATTATAACTAGCATTGCCATCAAGAAAACTTAGTACCTTGTGTCCTAAAGCATCGTTGATTAGCATGTCGGATATCGGCATCGGATACTCGTCCTTCGAAGTGGCCTTGTTCAGATCCCTGAAATCAATACATACTTGTATCTTGCCGCTCCCTTTCTTCTCTACAGGCACAATGTTAGCGACCCACTCTGCGTACCTGCATGGCCTAATAAATTTAGCTTTAAGCAGTCACTCTACTTCTTCAACTTGTCATAGATAGCTGAGTTAAAGCGACGAGGAGGCTGTTTATAAGGCCTAAACCCAAACTTGATAGGTAGCTGATGCTCCACGAGCTCGCGGCTTAGTCCCGTCATCTCTCTATACTCCCATGTGAAACAATCGACATACGACCGAAGCACCTTTATTACTTCGACCTTTTCATCAGGCTGTAAATGTTGGTTTACAAAAGTTGGCCTCAGGATGCTACCATCACCTATGTCAACTTCTTCTAAAGGATCGGCTGACGCAAAACCTTGTCCTAATTTCTCTACTTCGCTAAAGTCCTCGATGGCCTCAGCAATACCGTCTTTAGTACACCGATATTACTCTACACGAGACTTTAGCCAATCCAGATTACTCTTGCTAGACATGACTACTAATATAAAAACAACCGTGCTACACCAGCCGGCTTTACAGACACTGGTACAAAACATTCTCCGGACACGCTAAAAAAATCATAATCCAAAAGATCTCTACCTGACAGACACTCTACCTTGTTGTGAATGGCGTCAACTGACACATCGGCCAATGCCAGTTGGGCCGAAGTGTCTGTGGGTATAACTTCTACTTCATCGCCGTCCCACTGAATTAGGCACTGGTGCAGAGTAGAAGGAATGCAGCAATTCGTGTGAATCCAGTCGCACCCAAGTAGCACGCTATAGTTACCTTGTACATCGACGACGAAAAACGTTGTTGGCAACGTCTTGTTGCCCACTATCAACTCCATGGAGCGCACGCCCTTGGACTCGGAACTCTGCCGTTGAAACCGTTGAGCATCAAGTTGGTCTTCTTCAGATCATCCTTGTCCCTGCCAAGTTTCTTCAATAGTGAGTAGGGCATTAGGTTAACAGTGGTGCCATCATCAACAAGCATCCGAGAAATCGGCTTTCTGTCAATGTGACCTCTGACGTAGAGAGGCTTCAGATGGCGAGTCGATTCCTCAGGCTTCTTAAAAATAGCGTTGCGCGGGCCGAGGTTCAACTGAGCGACCTCGGCCTCGTCCTGTGGCAGGGCAAACTCAGTGGGTAGCGTGACGACGTTGATGTCCATCGCCTGGGGTACGGGCCCCTCGGAGACTGGCGAGTAGTCGTCGTCGAGCATGTCGTCGTCGTCGTCGCTTGGACTAGGAGCCGGGTTGGTTATCGCAACCGGCTTCCATTCTCCATACCTGTCTCGTTGTCGGTCGCGAGCGAATCTCTTCAAAAATAGCATCTCGCTTGTCCTCGGCCTTCTTCTCGTGCATCTCCTGTGTACGTAGTCGTTGTAGACGCCTCTTTTGTGATTTGGACATATGTGGAGGTGCCCAGGATGGTTGTGGCTTGGTGCCAGGTGCCACTGCCTGGTTCCTGTCACCTCTAGCCGAAGTGGTACTGCCTACCTCAGCCTCGTGCACTCTGTAGTCAGAGGAGCCTTCGCTGCAGACCCCGTCAATAGGACCGTCCTCGTTCGGCCGATCGGACCAGGCTTCGGCATCGGCTTCGGCCGAAGCAGGAGACTTACCTCCGTAAGACTTCGGCGATGGGGCCTTTGGGATTGCGACTTCCTGAGACCCTACTCTGACTGTGATAGCTTCAGACTCCCTGTCCTCTGCCCCTTCATGCCCGTACCCTTCGACTCCGCTGAGCCGACTCGGAGGCACTACGGACAGCCTATGGATGATGCCTCCCTCCACTATGTCTGTTTGTCCCTGCCCATCATAATACTCCGAAGGAAAGAAGGCATAGCGTTAAGTTGCAGAGGGTACTCCAGTTGTGATACATATGGAGCCCATGGAGTCTTCGCCCAGTTGTGCGGTGGAGGCATCGGCGGCTCCAGTGGCCTCGCCCACTGTGAGCCGAACCCGTTACCCGGAGGGGGGGTTTGGCAGAGTAGACGGTGTCTCGGACCATATCAGTGAGGGGTCCTGCTAGGCTATAGGTACGTTCAGCTAGTGCGGGCCGAAGCCTCCTGTCGAAGGGTTCGTCTACAGTGGTGTGGGGTTCGGCCATCGGGGGCCGAACTCGCTTCGTATGGGGTTCAGCCACTGGGGTTCAAAGTTACTGTACGGGGGTTCGTCCATTGAGGTCTGAATCCATCGTACGGAGTGTTAGGCTACTGTGGGCCGAAGTCACCGTGTGGAGGGTTTGGCCATTGCGGTCCGAAGCCATCATGAGGAGGGCTTGGCCACTGTGGTCCGAAGCCACCCTCTAGACGCCTTGGGCCCTTCGACTGACTTAGTTTTTTTAGCGCGGGGGCCTGTTTCCTTGGCTTTTCTTTGGTGTTTGTTTAACAGCATATTATACGTTACCTTCGGCTTCTTGCGAGCCTTAGCCGAAGGAATGCTAACATTTTTCTTCCACACTCCTACCTCGGGGTTCTTAGGTATGAGTGTGTGTGTGCGCGGCTCTCCAACAATTACTACCTTCCCTTTAGTCGACTCGGCCTGTTCTGGACGAATCAACACCTTCTTCTCGCTGAGGTCAACGGCGTTGACGGGAAAGGGATCTTTGTCTAGCTTCATCTTTGGATTGTGGTCTATTTTCAATCATCCTTCTTCTATGGCCGATTGAACCTGTAACACCCCAAGATTTGAAAAGGAATAAAATAAAAGGAATATATTATTAAAGGAATTTCTGAATATTATTATTAGAGAAAAATCCCTAAAGAGCCCTATTAAAGCCAAACAAGGAAAAATATTCAAAATTTGGACTTGAAAAATTTATGGGATAAACTAGAGGCCAAAACATAATTTCAGGAATTTTTACAAATTTTTATCAATAGTGCTTCAATCTTTAAACAAATAAATGAATTACTAGATTTATTTTAAATCAGAAAACAATTTAAATCCTAACGGGCCACCAACCTCCAATCTACCCCGAGCCCGGCCCAGTCCGACCGCCAGCAACTGACATGTGGGACCCGCCTGTCGGCGCACTCCCACGCCTCTCTCTCCTGCCCGCGCCTCGCATGGCCCACCCGTCAGCCTGTCCCCTCCCGCTTTTACTCCCTTACAGCCATGGCCCGCCTGTCGGTCCCTTATTTTTCTGTTTCGGCCACTGACAGGTGGAGCCCACCTGTCAGGATCTTCGTCCCCGATGGAAGGGGATCTCTCCCCTTTCCTTCCGGTGACCCCCTTTCCGATTTCTCGCTGTCGGCCGCCCGCGTTTGCCCGGATTCACTCCGGATCACCTTCCCTGAGCGCCACCGCCCCCTTTCCATCTTTAGCCGACGCATTTTCGCGCTTATGGAAGCTAGCCCCTACTTTTCGAAAGCCTCACCGGAGTTGGCAAGGGACCTTCGGGTTTCCCTCCATTCCCTTCCATCTAGACGCCGGCGAACCCCTATTTAAACCCCCTCTGGCCACTGCCCTCTGCCCGCACCACCGTAACCCGAGCCGTAGCCCTCCAGAGCACCACCGCCCGATTTTCGGTTCCCTCCTCTGCATCACCTCTGGCCGCCGCTCGCCGCCGGCACAAGCCACCTCTGTCCTAGCCGTCGCCACCATCGTAACCGCCGGAGCTCATCCATCCCCGGCCACCCCTCCGGCGACCGTGAACGCTGCCGGATCGCCGTCGCCGTTGAGCTCCAGAAGACCTCCTTCGTCTACCCCTCGCCGCCGGTCGCCATCCGTCGCCCTTCGTCACCGCCGAAGGTATGATCGAGACCGCCATAACCCCCTCTCTCCATTTCCAGCGAGATCTAGGCCCGTAGGCCCCCGCCGCCGCCGCCACCACACCCGAGGCCGCCGTCGCCGGAGACGAAGGGGGGTACGTGCCCCTTACACCCGTGCCATGCCGGATCGCACCATGGCCGTTCGATCGTGATCAGAGGGCTACGATTAAATCCCTTCGGGATTTAATCCGGGCCCTCGGATCCGGTCAAAACGGTACCGTGCGATCACAGCTGTCGATCGTGACTTAAAATGCTGGATTGATCTCGTGCGTCCACGCGTACCCCTTCGCCCGTTTTAATCTCAGCCGTTCATTTTCATTAAACCCTCCCACCTCGCGCCTGATCGCCAGATCCAGATCCAACGGCTCTGGTTGATCCGGTCCACGCGCACAGTGGCCCAGACCACCGTGGGCCTGGCTCACAGTGGACTAAAGCCCATTTCTAGTTTAAATAAAATTCCAGAAATTGATTTAAACTTTGAAAATTCATAACTTGCTCATTTTAACTCCAAATTTCACCATTCAAATTTTATTAAATTCAGCATTTTATTCTCTACACATTAATGCCATAAAAACAGTATGTTACTATTGCCCAAAATAATCTTATTAATTAAATGAATAAAACCCCCTTAGGATTAAAATTGTTAATTCATGAAATAAATTGGGAACAACCTTAAAAATATAATTTTAATGTTTTTCACCAGACTTCAGAATATTAACACTTTATTTCACATAGTAAAACCCATAAACTTGCATGATTATTGTTTGTGCTACTTTATTGTTTATTGAATGTATTATTTATTTTTCCGTATCAAGAAGACTACGAGTTCGTTGAGGAGCCGGAGTTCTATCCCGAGGTTCCACCTTCCCCATTTGCTGATCAAGGCAAGTCACAACCCCATTTTGATCATCAGTTGAACCCATGTTTTAATAAATTATCGCTACAACTCATAGGTTAATATTGCATTAGTCCAATATCAAGCCCTACACTTATATTTATTAGATCCCCGTCCTTGTGTGCAAACCCAAGCCATGCTTATTGAGCCTTAACTCCTTGTCACTCTACAAATATTATATTAGCTAGTGCCCAATGTACCGGCACAACTACTACAGGATAAAAATAATGAGTCGTAGATAGATGGATTTTGTTATATGAATTTCCCCGTTATTCTTGTCGATGGACTCTGTTGTAGTTGGCTATGTTATAAGTATGGTGGGTTCCGGGTGCAAGCTCGGGAATTGGTTGGTCGCACCCGGGGCACTATAAGGACCGGTCTGCGGGATCTGTTGCAAACACTTCCGTACCAACCACAAGTCTAGTGGGTAAGTCCTAACTGGAAGTATGGAACAATCTGACTCGATGCACCATAGTGGAGGGGGCAAGGGGCAACCTGCGGGTGACTTGTACCGACGTGGCTCAAGGGGGGGGTATGGTGTTGGCTCGACGCGTTGGGGCACCATATGAAACCCATAAGAGGGTGTTGTCGGGTCGAGGAGGACCATATGGAAGGTTTTGACACGAGTTCCCGTTGTATGGGTCATCGCGTTACACTTTGGTGTAAGTGATGAGTGCGTGCCTTGTGGGTACAGTGGTACACCTCTGATCAGAGTATTTAATCTTTTCGAAAAGCCGAGCCCACGGTCAAGGGCGGGTTGTGTGACTACTCGCAGTTAGCTTACCATTGTTTGAATGGTTGAGTTATTCATGGCATGTAAGGACTGTTGAGCGAGGTGGGGCTGACTGTACCCCTCGAGTTAGAATATGATGATGCATACACATGTTTACGTTTCAGTACTAATAAATTGTTCACATTTAATTGCTTCACGAATTATGCTCTTCCGCAAAATTAGCCACTCTCTCCCTTGTTATTACCTTGCATTATATTTGCATTCAGTGGCTTGCTGAGTACGTTTGTACTCACCCCCGTTGACTTACACCATCAGAGCCCGTCTACTAGGAGGAGGATGAAGGTCTGGAGTAGTGACCCAGTCAAGGCGAGTCTAGAAGGAGGCGTTCATCTAGGACCCCTTTGTTTTATTAGTTTTTCTTCATTTTTATTCACTTTTGTACTAATACGGTCTATGAACCGTGAATGATTGCTCGTAACTGTACGTGGTCGCATGATGAATGTCTTGGTTTATTGATTTTCTATGGAATTTCAATAAAAGTCCTGATTTATTAAATCGGGGCGCGATAGAACCTGCTGTCGAAAAACATTGCAGTCATTAGTATTATGTGAGTGTGAGTCATGCCACTTATAGTATGGATGTTTCTTCAACTCATCGGCAGATGGAATGACTTAGCCTTTAGGCAACCTGAGAAGCTGGTTCTTTAAGAGAAAATCAAATATTTTATCACACTTAGTTATATCAAATGAGTACTTGACCTCACTAGGCCGATTCTTCGTGGGAGACGACCGTAACTCAGAGCAAGTGATAGGTTTACTCTTAGCGTTCCAAACCCATTCGGTCGCGTACATGTCGGCTGAATCCTCTTCTTCTGATTCCTCCTCATCGGAGTGTTCCATGACGTGGATTTTAGCCCTAGGCTTGTTAAACGTCTTAATAAACTTTTTATCTTTGGCTCGGCCTTCCTAGACCAGAGCCTGCTGCAAGACTTGGCTAACCTCTAAGAAGTTCTGGTTGTTTAGTCTCTCTTTAATCTCGGAACGTAACCCATTAAAAGCTAGCTCCGCCAAGTCCCTTTCTGAAATATTAAGGCTGAAACATTGGTTTCTAGTATCCCTAAAACGCTTGACGTACTCAGCGACATTCTCGTTAGATTTCTGCCTAACCGATGTCAAGTGTGAAAGCCTAAGTTCTGTCTCGCCTGTGTAAAAGTAGTCATGGAACTTTCGTTCCAATTCATCCCACGTCTGAACGGAGTTCGACGGGAGTGCCGAAAACCAAGTGAAAGCGGTGTCGGATAGCGAGAGAGAAAATAGTCTAATTTTTAGAGCGTATGACCCGCTAGCTTCTTCACACTGTGCTAAAAATTGACTAACATGCTCTAGTGTGGTTTTGCTACCCTCGCCGTAAAACTAGAGATGGCAACGGGTACCCGAAACCCGAGTACCCGATGGGTTTTACCCGATAAGAAGATGGGTATGGAATAATATCTTCAGCCGCGGGTGCCTTATTAGGCAAAAACCTCTACCCAATGGGTAGAGCGGGTGCGGGTGCGGGTGCATAGTACCCGTACCCACTTACCCGCGGGTAAAATACACTCGAAGGCCCATGTGCATTTCCCTTCAAATTCAGCCCATTCGTGGCCCATATAGTAGTATCTCAAATACATATATATACTTGAATACATATATATATTAGTGTGGAAGTAATATGCTCCAATGATCTTTTAGACTATATTTGTTGGTGTAAATTGTTGTTACTTGTAGATGCATATGCCATTTTTCAGTGATATATTTATGATTCATGGCGGGTCTGAAATCGGGTGTGGGTTACCCGTCGGGTACAAATACCCGCGCGGGTGCGGGTGTGGGTAAGTTTTTGTACCCGTGAGCGAGTGCGGGTTTTGTAGCGGGTAAATTTTTATCTGGCGGGTACGAGTATGGGCAGGTAATACCCAGCGGGTACATACCCGTTGCCATCTCTACGTAGAACTTAGTAAACTCGGGGATTCTATAGCCGTGGGGGTAGGGTATCATATCGAAATGATCGGGATATGGCTTCCGGTAAACCCTAACCCGACCACTAGGCACGAAACCGGCACACTCCCTAAATAGTGCGCGAATCCGCTCCTCTAGGTCATCTTGGCCCGCTGCCTATGCACGTCTCTCATGCGGGGGTGCGACATGCGGTGGGATATCGGCGTGTCGGCCATGGGCCTCTTCCCTACGCGCTAGCTGCACGGCGTGCTCGAGCCCAGGCGCCTGTGCATGTGGTGCGGGCAGCGCAGGCAGGGCTGGTACCGGCGCAGGTGGTGGTGGTGCGTGGTACGTGGTGCTAGCTTGGCTGTAAGCATAATGACTAGTCTCGGCCATGGGTGTTGAGGCTGGAGATGTAACGGTCTTGCTAGTGCTACCGTCAGTTCTGCTGTACACATGATTTATCGGAGGTATACTAGCAATAGGGGTTGATGGTATGACCTCAGTAAAGCCAAACCTTTTAAGTGTCGCCTCTACTTGGGAGCTAACTGTCGAATCTAAACGGTTGGCTAGCGAAGCGCTAACAGCCTGATCTACTGATGCGGCTATTTTTTGCTTAATCTCTAAAGAAGATAAACAAGGCAATACGGGTGTTACCTGGGTCCGAGCAAGGTTGGGGGCGATGATGTCGCGCTTGATGAAGTCCGCTCGTGTCTTGACGTAGCCCCCAAGCATCATGTCTTGGAGCACCTTCAACTTTGCCTCGATCTCTGCTCGGTCTTCTGCAGGAATATCTTCAAGAGTAGGCATTAGGATGTTGCGGTTGTCGATATCCGCGCCTCATATGGTGTCCATCGGCGGTGTAGACGTAGTAGTCGTTGTAGATGTACTGGCGGCCGATGTAGACGTACCCATCATGTTGGCGTAGCTTCTCCCCAGCGAAGGTTCCAAAAAGTGTGTTGACACGAAAACGTGCCCTCGCACTTCGGTTAGTTCGATGATCCAAAAGTGTGCAGATACTTAGGTACGAGCCTAAGCGTAACATAGCACCGACATCCCGTTCCGACTACCCTTAGCCGTGTTAAGAGGGGTGGAGTCGCCAGGTAATCAGATCACACAAAATAATCCAATTAGCCGAAAGAAATATATTAAACAGAACAAACCAGCAAACCGAGCGAAGCCTAACTGATTTAGAGTATAGTGTGAAGGGTGTCGCCGATGTATACCTTCGGCGTCTGGTGCGGAGTGTCCCACCGAAGGGTACCTTCGGCGTTCGGACCGATTTGGCCGGAGATGAACTCCGAGTGGATCTGGACGCGACAATCACCTCCGAACAGCGGGGTTCGGTGCGAAGTCTCTAATACAACATGATACAAAATGATGACTCAGGCGCAATGCACGAGCGTGACTTCGTCCGGAGTGGAGTACAAGTGTGGCGGAGCTTGTCGTGATGAAGTCTGTTGGCGTGCGGTCGAAGCAACAGTCTCGCTAGAGGGTGTTCTGGCAACCTCCGAAACCGATCTCTCAGCTCTGGACACCTTCGACGAAGTAGCTCTGAATGTGGGAACCTACGATAGAGTAGATTTGAAGTACCAATTCGACCTGAGGACCAAATTCTGCTAAGTGTTGTACTAGTGGCGAAGGTAGCAATCTGTTACATAGATTAGCGGATACTTCACAGGCGAAGTAACAAGGCGATAGCAATCTATTACGTAGATTAACGGATACTTCACAAGCGAAGTAACAAGGATTACCATTGTTCCGAAGTGGCCGTCGGAGGGCTTCCAGGCAAACCCACGAAGAGTACAGAAAAGTAAAGATAAAGTAAATGTGATTCAAAGCTAGGGCTTTGTGGTTGATTTTGTTGGGGGGTCCTCTGAACCGGCTTCGCCCTATACTTATAGGGGTTAGAATTCTAATCTAATATGTTATGACTCGGCTGAATCATGCGTAGAGATAAACACTTAGCCAAAATCGGATCTAACTCTATCTCTGCCCGAAGTGGGCCTTCGGCTAGGCCGGCCGAAGCCTGCTCCTCGGGCCGAAGCTTAGGTGGAGTGGGCCTCCGAAGGCCTTCTAGCCGAAGGATGTGGGCTGGCTGGAAGCTTCCGGAGCCCATAACCCAGTGGTCCTTTGGCCCTGTAGGGCTTCAGCCTAACCCGGGACATGTGCATTTTTGGCCCAAATTACCAAAACAGATATTTTGACAATCTTAATCATTGATGCCATTTTTTGCTATCAACACACATGCCCCTAGTTTCGGAGCATAAGTGTAGCTAATGCTTTGAAATTATCACTCATTTAAGGCTTTCTGCACCATGTCACCTCAAAAGTCCCATTGAATTTTCATTAACAACCAGACCTTTTGCCTTCTAGAATCTTTAAGCATTCTATATATCTCTGAAGCATTGTTTTCATAATGCGGAAGTTTTCATCAACCCCCTCATCTTCTTCCTCGCTTCTCTTTTTGACCCTGGAAGACTATGTTGGATGTCACCTGCTTCGATGTATCTACATCTCTCTTGTGGCGGTATCAGACCAAGCTTTATTCCACATAGTCCGTTAATGGTGTCGTTGAACAGTTTTTCCAAAAAATCCAATGCCTTCAATCTCGGTCCTGTGATCAATCCTACACTTCAAAACCTGCATGTCATCATCATCCTTTTTGCCAAACATTGTAGTTGGCCCACCAAATCCACTAGGATTGACTTGACCCAACTATTGAGGCGTTGTTTCACCATATAAGTATCCACCGGACTTTGTCTTCTCTTCTATGATTCCCGAGCTTTAGCATTCTTTCTCACACTCAGTTTCCTCCACCGGTGCTCCTATGACCATCTCTTGGGTCCTCATCATCGACGCCCCTCTTCATCACCTACCTTGGCTTCATAAACCCTCACAATGGCAACCAACACTTTCATCCCCGATGTACGCATTCAACATTTTTATTGTTCTTCAATTTTCTTGAATCTTTGCATTTTCTTGAATTCTTATCCTTTCTTTGGCTTTCTGTTCCTTTGTAGAACTTGAGGAATCATATTTTAGTCCCCATCGCTAACCATCCTCCATGCTTCTTTTTGGGCCCACTAGGCACGTTGTGAAATTAGGTTACCAAAGGACTATATCTACCGTGAGAATATTTCCTCAATAGTAGCTCCTCACATGTGGGTCTCTATTTTGGAGGGTCACTTCATGCCCGTTCGAAGTAGTGTATTTGAGGAAATTACACTAGAGCCTCCAAATAGTGTAACTAGTCCCAATAATTATGCCATTGAATACGAGAAATCTCCCATTGTTTTATTTTACTATTGGCTGCTATTGTCTATCACTTGACACATGTACTAGTAATAACCATTGGAAATTACTAGTAGTATTGTAGTTTCTGATTTCATCGTTAAACTCATTGGAATAATATCGTTGAATTTTACCTGTTAGACTTAGTGTGTTTTTCAAGGGATAATTGTCTATATAAAAGATGATGTTGGGCTCAATATTGATTCCTCTTTGGCAACCATCATGTCTTAGTCTTTGGTTTCCTCTCGCACTTAGCTTTTTCACATCATGTGAGCACTCAACGAACCTAGGCACATCCAACCACCTTTCATCCTGGAGTGCTTCCTTAATGGTGCAACCCAAGTCATCAAGAGATACTAAGTCATTAGGATTAGCAAGCCCCTGCATTTGTGGTACAATCATTATGGCCAACACCATAGACATAGGCAGTGATAAAAAATCAGTCGAATTAGAATTAATCGGCAGATTAATCGATAATCGGTGTTGTTGCAGTCAATTTAGTATGTAATCGACCTATTAATCAATGGACCGACTAATCATCTAGTCAACCCAATTAATCAATGGTCAACCCTATTAATTGGTACCCACCGATTAATCGACCCTTTGTTTCCATTCCTCCCCTCTAGACTCGAATGCATGCACAACCATACCATTTCCTCTCTTGAGTAGATCCAGCGTTGTCACTCCTACGTAGATCTAGTATCATTGCTCGTGGATCGCCCCCTGTTATCACCGCTCACTCGGTGCCATCACTGCTCGCTGCATCCGCACCGCGCATACGCTGTCCGTTCCAAGTGTCCACCTAGCACATGCCCAGTGCATGCCCATGCCCTAGCCCAATTCCTGTATGTAAGCCCCTCAACTCTGTTGTTGGATCTGCACTGGCCTAGCGTGCTGCTAGATCTGCTGATTCTGCTGAAGCTAATTTCTTCCGTCAAGAAAAGGAGAGAAGGTAAAGAGGGTAAGGATAGAGAAATGCAAAAGATAAGGCGGAGAGAAGTAAATAAAAGGTGATGCAAAGGTGAAGCAAAAAGGCATGCCAAACTCTCCTGTCCACTCACTTCAGTCTTATTGCTTATCTCTCATGACATGTGGGCCATAGATTTGCTCTTTCCAATGCATAGACAAAGTATATGAATATGTATATTGACTGCTAATACAGTAGCTAGCTAGAAGGTGAAAAAAAAGAAAAAGACATGAGAGAGAATGAGAGATAAGATAGCCAATGCCAGGGGCTTGCAATATTTCTCTTTAAACATACAAATAATATATTATTTTACTATTTAGTTGACTGATTAATTATCAACAAATTAATTCAGTTAATCTTCTGATTAACTGATTAATCCCTACTCGATGGTCGACCGATCAGCTACCGATCACCAATTTTTCTAACATTGGGCATAGGCAACAGTGCGAGTTGTGATGACCTTGGTTAGTCCAAGCTCTGCCCCTATGGTGGCCCTCACGTTGCTTCAAGAACTATGTTGTTTCAATTGGCCAATAATACTAAGTACCCACAACAGTTGACTATGTTAGAGAAGTTTGCCACCACAAAGGCAGATGTTGAGAGGATGATCACAAAGAATATGATCTCTTGTTCTGCCAAGCTTAAGGTCCTAAGAAACAAAGTTATTCAAACTTTAAGATGACGAGGTGGTTCTTCTTTAGGCCTTTTTCAAACTAGTCATGGTCTGCTTATGATGCCACTTTAGGAGAAGATGTTGGGGCATTTTCATGTGGAGAGCTCATGGTTGCCTCTAAATGTTGTTGCCTGACTAGCGATCTTTGAGTGGGCAATGAGGACAGAGGGTTGCAAAGGACACATCGACCTCTTCGCAACACTACATGAAGCTAGCTGCCAGCCAAAGACCTAGAGAAAAGATGACATGATAAAGGTCCTATCCTTTGGGAATGCCAACCTCTAGCTACGCCTAAAGCATTAGGGAGGGATCATGATTTGAAGCTACCTCTAGTTCCCTCCCCTTCATCAATCAACAAGTGTGAGACTCTAGCTATGGACACTCCCAATGAGTTCAGTGTGCTTCGAAAGCTAGTACCCTCAAAATGTCTTGATAAGTCGAAGATCGTGATCTCTCAAATCATTGTTTTCCTCGAGATACACCAAAGTGGCTTAGAAGTCTCACTCAAGGAGCATCACATGGATTAGCTAGCTTATGCCATGGAGGATGCCACCATGCATGTAGTGTTCCTTTTGCACAATGTTTGTTTTTCTTTGTGTAATTAGTGGTTTACACCATTTGTTTTATGCTTGAGGAGTTAGTCATTTAGCTCGAGGGATTACTAAATCCCACCATCTAATGATGGAATATAAGTATGTATGTATTCAACTACAATCATATCCTTATAAGATGATGAAGGCTATCAAGGGTTGCACACGATACATTTTACTTTTCATCTAGTTGGCCATCTTCCCTAGGTGTAGTACCTTCGGAATTTCTCTATATGCTAGGAGTGTTTATGGGTCTCTCCTTCTAGGGTGGCTAGGCGGTATAAACTTGATCAGTTATATTTGATGGCAATAAAGGGGCCTCCCACTTGTTTTAGCTTTCCTCATGCAAGCACACATCGAAGGACCAAATGCTTGGTTGGAAACTATGTCAATTAACCTTCAAGTTACACCACATCTTGTTTTTCTCCTATAGTTATATTGGTTAGCCATAGCTTGAGGTCTTATTTCTTCAGATATATCAAATAAGAATTCTCTTTCACCAAAAGCATTGAGGAGTAGGATTCAAAGGGAGTCTTATTTTATTTTTACTAGGGGTCAGAGATTCATCCCAAACAAGAGGCAAACCGAGGTGAATCCGGTGGATCGAGATTTAGGAGTTTAGATGCACCATAGTACCTTCAAGAGTTTGTCCATATGACTGGCAGTTTGGCTCAAGGCTCGCGAGCTAGGTCAAGCTTGGCCGATCCAAGTCAAGCCTAGCTCGGCTCGCCTGCTCTTCGATCCAATCTCGAGATACACTAATGGGCTTGATAGTTGCCCAAGCCAAGCTAGCTCATGAGCAACTCATCGGCTTGGCCAACAGTCCGTAATCCCACATCGGTATGCCCATTAGTGGCCCAGTACATGCAAAAATGCATGTGCGTTAAGGAATGAGGGATTCTAGGGGCTAGGGCAGTGGGGCAAACACATACAGTACAGAATAGCTAGCCACCAGCGTTAGGCGTGAGACACCCATCACCCATGCCTCTCGATTCAACTACCCATCGTGGTGCCACCCCCTAACCCAGTCGACTAGCCTCCGTCTACCAGCCCAAATCATAGATCTTAGCAATCATCTCCTGGATTAGTGGCAAATCTAGGATAAAAATGAAGTGTGAGTTTGAATCAAAGTTTAAGTATAAGTTCATTAAATTAAAATAAAGTATATATCCTTACACAAGTCAATACATTATGCATGCATGGTTAAATAAAAAACATATCTTAGGCCTAATAAAAGGATGAAGTAAGAAAACACCTATATATGTAGATTAGCAAAATTAGTAACAAATAAATTGCTGGAGGAAAGAAATGTTAAAAAGATACCACTGCCCTATTGGGCGCTAGATGCTGCCATGCTATGCCCACTACCTGGCTACTAACTGAACAATCTAATAGGTTAAGGGTTAAAATGAAAACACCTACCTTCCAGAATACTCTGTTTGAACCAGAACTCCGAACAAACATCTGGCCCATTTAAGAACTTGTACAATATTTTGTCGATTTGAATTGAACAAAAATGTGATGCATCTTATGTTGTTCATTTGATCTTTCAAAACTCAAGCCACCCTCTTACACAGAGAAAATGAATGAACAATAAACAAAAGTTGTCAATTTGAAACTAACCAAAAAACGTTGCTTTGAGAAATAGAAGTATAAATGTGTGAGGTGAGAAGCTATAAATTAAAGTACGTCAAAAACTACAAGAATAAAACATCTACCTTGATAAAAAGGAGAACGCTCAGATGCACTCACTAGCTGCCGCCTGTCTACGCCCAAGCTATGGGCTGTGGTGCACTTGATGTGGGCTATGGTGCGCCTAATGCGGACTGTGCGCACTATAGCTGATCATCGTTTGTCGTAACTCGCAAGCCCGCATTCCACTCTTACTTCCTTATGGTTGTCGCCTGGTGTAGCTAAAGCTAACCTAAGCAAACAGCTAGCAAGCAAGAGCCTGTAAATGGGCTAATGGGCCACTGGAATATGGGTGAGGTCACTGTAAACCTTTATTCTTCCTCAATCTAGCACCTTCTTCCTTGATCTAGCGCTATGCTCTATTCTTCCTCTTCACCTTTTGCCATGGTGAATGAAAGATTATATATACTTTTTTTGCAAAAAAAACAAAGGGTAGGCTAGATCCTAATGAAGTCTGACCCTTGGATCAACCCCTATCCTAGATCAATGTCGTAGATCAAAATCCCAACCTCCAAGTGACTATGCTCAGCGGAGGTGTACTTCAACCGGTCAAATGTGCAGGAGGTGTTGCATCCCAACATGACAAAGATTGGCTACAACTGGATGCATTTATAGGTGTGTATGGGTGTTGTGTGCAACACCTTCTTTTTCCTTTGATTTTCTAGAGCCGTGATAGAATCTTTGTTGACATTGTATCAGTCACAATGATATGATCAATGATTGGCAAGATGCTCCCTCCTCTATTCTCCTCATCATCCCGTTGACGACAAAACTTGGTTGATGTGGCGCCCCGATTTATCGAAACCGGAACATTATTGAATTTCATAAGAAAAACAATAATACAAGAGGTCCATCATGTGACAATCGTACATACGACAAGTATTCATGGTGCGCAGACCATATTTATTACATCAGAATAAGAAAAGTAATTAAGTAAATAAAAGCATGACGAACGCCCTCTTCAGAATCTTATCTTGAATGGGTCGCTACTCTAGACCATCCTCGTAGCATGCATCCTCTGAAGTGTGTCCAACGGGTATGAGTACAAAAAGTACTCAACAAGCCACCGCAGATGCAAATAGTAATGCAAGGTAATAACAATGGAAGGATAATGGAAAAAGTGCGGAAAAGTACATTTTCAGTTATTGCATTAAGTGTAGTCAATTTTTATCATGCATAAATGTAAACATGAACATTAATAACACCATCTAACACGAGGAGTACGTTTTACCTCCTCGCACAACGGTCCTTACATGTCAAACCAACATGCACATCCATACTCAAAGTAATCTAACTGTGGGATGTCACACAACCCGCCCTTGACCGTGGGCTCGGCTTTTCGAAAAGATTTATGACTCTGATCAGAGGTGTACTACTGTACCCACAAGGTACGCACTCATCCCAAACACCAAAGTGTAACGAGATGACCCATACCACGAGAACTCGTGCCAAAACCTCAGCATGAAATGCTCCAAGCGATAACCACCCGCTCTAGGTTTCGCCAGCGCGCCGGGCCGCATCCCGGCTAACGTCGCACCCCCTTTTGCGCCACATCGGTACAAGCCACCCGCAGGTGCTGCTTGACCCATCTCCAAATGGTGGCCTCATTTTGGAACACTCCATACCTTAGTTAGGACTTACCCATTAGACTTGTGGTTAGTACGGAAGTGTATTGCAACGGATCCCGCAGACTGGTCCTTATAGTGCCCCGGGTGCTACCGACCAATGCCCTAGCTTGCACCCGGAACCCACCATGCATACATTCACAACCAAAACTCTATCACCAACAGAATTCCAAAGATAAGGATACGGAGATCATATAGTAGAACCAAGTTACTACGACTCATTTTTAGTCCTATAGCAATCGTGTCGATACATTGGACACTATCTAATAATACTAATCATATGGTGACAAGGAGTTTAGGCTAGATAGCATGGCTTGGGTTGCACATCAAGGTCGGGGGATCCTAATAAATATATTGTAAGGGTTTCATTAGACTAATGCATGTATATCCTATGTGTTTTAGCTATAGTTTAATAAAACATGGGTTCAATATGCTCAAAAGATTGGTTTGGTGACTTGCCTTGTTCAGCGAAAGGAGAGGGAGGAACTTCGGGAAAGTACTTCGGCTCCTCGATGGCGTCGTAGTCTTCTCGTTATAAATAAAGTAAAATAAAATAAATACAACATTCAATTTAAACAATACAAAACCACACAACAAGCACATAGGTTTAAATTGGTTTAATTTAAGGAAAACCAAGTTGTTAGTTTCTGAAATCTATTTTATAAATAATTTAAAATGAACTATAAAGAAATATGGCCCTTTCTAAAAGGGATTTTTAAATTGTGAAATAATCTCCTTTTAAGCTTTCTAATTAATTTAAAATGAAAGGTCTAGAGAAAACTTAGTGGTTTCATTATATTAACAGGGAATGAATAAATATAAATTTTACTGAAATTTAAATAATAAAGTTTGTATTTTAACATAAGGGCATTTGAATACTTTAATAAATAAGAATGAAATATTCAAAGTAAACATACTGTTTTTATTGTCCTAACGTGTAGAGAATAAAATTACAAAATTTCTAGAATTGAGACGATAATTTTTGGAGTTCCAATGCGCTAGATATGAGTTTACAAGTTTAAAACAGTTTCTGGAATTTAATTTAAATTCAAAATAGCCTCGGGTCCACAGTGAGCCAGGCCCACGGTGAACCTGCGCACTGTGCGCGTGGTCTGGCCCAATCTGGACCGTTGGATCTAGATCCAACGTGCGAGACGAAGCGGGGGAGGTAAGTTATCGCGGACGGCTGAGATTAAAACATCGAACCTGTACGCGATGAACGGCTCAGATTAAACATGGGTTATTAAAACTAACGGACACGCGAGATTAAAACATACCCCTTCGCTTAGATCCGACGACACAGATTAAACCACACATGGGATTTAATCAATACCATTAGATCCAGATCGCATGGCTAGGATCAAATCCGACACGGCACGGGTACTCGACCCGTGCCGGTCGTCTTCTCCGGCGACGGCGAGCGGGCCAGAGGCCACGACGGGCTACAGCGATCCTAGCTAGGCCTAGAAATGGAAAGAGGACGCCTAGGGGATCACGGGGGTACCTTCACGGCGGTCCGAGGTCGACGGAGTGTGGTCGGCGGCGAGGGTAGACAACGGAGTGGTTCGGGTTCCTCGTCGGCGATGGTGTTCCGGTGGGGTTCGTCGCCGGCGGAGGGGTGGCCGAGGTTGGCGAGGTCCTTGCGGTCACAATGATGCGGCCAGCGAGGATGGGAGAGGTCACCGACGATGGCGGGTGGTGACCGGAGTGTGGGCGGCGATGGTGCGCTAAAAACCGAGGTGCAAGTGCTCTATTCATTCTCGCAGCGAGTGAGTGTGGGGGATCAAACGCGGACGGTCAGGGGGTTTAAATAGGGCCACCGACGGAGCTCGCATGCAAGGGAAGCCGAGATAGGGCCTTAACTCGCCGGCGAGGGCTCGGCCATGCACGCGCAGCGCGATCCCGGGACGTAATCGCGAGGTTTAACGAGGGGAAACGGTCGGTCAGGTGCGGGGGACCGTTTAATGGCGACGGATTAAAGAGGGGGGGCAGCGAGGTGGATCCGAGGCGGGGGTCGTCGGCCGGCGCAATTTGGAGGCGGTGGCGGGAGGTAGACGACGGATCCGACGGGTGGGCCGAGGCGGTCAGCGGGCGCGAGCGCACGAGGGCGGTGGCTGACGGGTGGGGTCGGGCTCGGCCGCGAGAGGGGGTCGGTTGGCGCCGACAGGTGGGGTCCGGATGTCAGTCCGAGGCGCGCGGGGGTAACGGGCTGGGCCGGCTGGGAGAGAGAGAAAGGGAGGGGAAGGCCCGTTACTACTTAAAAGGTTTTCTGATTAAAAATAATTGCAGAAAATGGATTAAAATATTTGGGCTACTTCCAAGGTTGATAAAAATTTGTAAAAATTCTCAAAAATATATCTTGGTCTTGGGACCATATACAAAATTTTCTAGTCCCCGGTTTGGTCATTTACTCTAGGTTCTAGTTCAAAAAGATTAAGGAGGGCATTAAAGGTATTTCCAAAATAAATAATTCCAGAAAAATTGGTTAAATAATATTTTTATTTCTTTGGAAATTTAGGGTGTTACAAACCTATCCCCCTTACAAAGAATCTCGTCCTCGAGATTGGAACGCTACTCGAATAGCTCGGGGTATCGGGCTTTCAACTCGTCTTCCTTTTCCCATGTGGCCTCTTCGACGGGGTGGTTGTTCCACTGAACCTTGCAGAAGTGAACTACACGGCTCTTGGTTACTCTTTCTTTAGTTTCCAAGATCTTGATGGGTTTCTCGATGTAGGTCAAATCCTCTTGGGCATTGAGTTGTTGGAGATCGGCTTGCTCAGTTGGTACACGAAGACACTTCTTCAGCTGAGAGACATGGAACACATCGTGAACTCCTGCCAAGGATGGAGGCAGTTCTAGTTGATATGCCACTTCTCCTTGCCGTCGGAGGATCTAAAAAGGTTCGACATAGCGGGGTGCTAGCTTTCCTTTCATGTTGAACCTTTGAGTGCCATGGAGGGGAGTGACTCGGAGATAGACATAATCACCCTCCTCAAAGGTTAGGTCTCTTCGACGGTTATCGGCGTAGCTCTTTTGGGGGGACTGGGCTATTTTCAATCTATCCCTGATAATTTTGACCTTCTCTTTGGCTTCTCTCAATATATCTGTCCCAAACAGCTGCGACTCTCTGGTCTGATCCCAAAGCAGCGGCGTTCTGCACTTACGCCCATAAAGTGCTTCGAATGGGGACATTTGTAGGCTCGCCTGATAGCTATTGTTGTAGGAGAACTCCGCGTAGGGCAAGTTCTTGTCCCACATTCCGCCAAAGTCTAGAGCGCAAGCTCTAAGCATATCTTCCAATATCTGGTTGACCCTTTCGGTTTGACCGTCGGTCTGTGGATGATAGGCGGTGCTAAAGTTCAGCCAGGTGCCGAGTTCCTCTTGAAGGTTCTTCCAAAACTTAGAGGTAAACTGACTCCCACGGTCAGATACAATCTTCTTGGGAACTCTGTGTAGGCACATGATCTGGGTCATATACAACTCAGCCAACTTGGCGACGGTGTAAGTTGTCTTGATGGGGATGAAGTGAGCTACCTTGTTTAGAGTCGGTCGATGATCACCCAGATAGAATCATGACCAGCTTGGGTCCAGGGCAATCCCGTGATGAAGTCCATTCCTATCTCTTCCCACTTCCATTCGGGGACCTTGAGGGGTTCAAGAAGTCCAGCAGGTCTTTGATGCTCTGCCTTGACTCGCCGGCATGTGTCGCACTTGGCCACATACCCAGCTATTTCCCTCTTCATGCTGACCCACCAATATTTTTCCTTCAGGTCCTGATACATCTTGGTACTCCCGGGATGTATGGAGTATAGAGTATCGTGGGCTTCTTGAAGGATGAGGGTCTTCAACTCAGGTTTGTCGGGTACGCATATCTGGTTTCCAAACCAGATGGTACCATGCTCGTCCTCGGAGAATCCGGGGGCTTTACCCTTCCGCATGTTCTGTTGGATCTCCAAGATGTCCGAGTCTTCCTTCTGCCTTTCTCGGATCTGGTCTATCAAGATAGGTCTTGACTCCAAGGCAGCGAGGTACGCTCGGGTGGTGATCCCTAGATTCAGCCTTTCCATCTCCTTGCAAAGCAAAGGGGCTTGGTCCTGTATCATGATGGCATTGCAGTACCCTTTTCGGCTAAGGGCGTCTGCCACCACATTTGCCTTGCTTGGATGATAATGGATGCCTAAGTCGTAATCCTTGATGAGTTCCAATCATCTTCTTTGTCTGAGGTTCAGGTCCAGTTGGGTGAATATGTACTTGAGGCTCTTGTGATCGGTGAAGACCTCACACCGATTTCCCACAAGGTAGTGTCTCCATATCTTCAAGGCATGAACCACGACTGCTAACTCCAGGTCATGGGTAGGGTAGTTCATCTCATGCGGTCTTAGTTGTCGGGAGGCGTAAGATATAACCTACCCTTCTTGCATTAAGACACATCCCAATCTTCGACGAGAGGCATCACAGTAGACGTGGAAGTCTTTCCGGATGTCTGGCAGAGTCAGGATAGGAGCTGACACGAGCTTCTTCTTGAGGGTTTGGAAGCTTTCTTCGCAATCAGGGGTCCATTCAAATTTTACTTCCTTCTACAACAGCCTGGTCATAGGCTTGGCGATCTTCGAAAAATTCTCGATGAATCGACGGTAGTATCCGGCCAACCCGAGAAAACTCCGGACCTCGGTCACGGTCGTGGGTTGCAGCCAGTTGGTCACTTCTTCCACGGTGGTTGGGTCCACTGCTATTCCTCCGGCAGATATAACATGACCGAGGAACTTCACCTCAGACGACCAAAACTCGCACTTGCTGTATTTGGCGTACAGTTGTTGTTTCCTTAGCTTTCTGAGGGTCAGACAGAGGTGGGTTTCGTGTTCTTCCTTGGTCTTGGAGTAGACGAGGATATCGTCGATGAATACCACGATGAACTTATCCAAGAACTCCATGAATACATTGTTCATCATGTTCATGAAAAAGGTCGGGGCATTCGTGAGTCCGAAACGACATCACAGTGTACTCATAGAGTCCATAGCGGGAGGTGAAGGCCGTCTTGGGTATGTCTTCTTCCCTAATCCTCAATTGGTGATAACCTGACCTGAGGTCAATCTTGGAAAACACCGAGGATCCTTTCAGTTGATCGAACAGGTCGTCGATCTGAGGCAATGGATACTTGTTCTTGATGGTTACGTCATTCAGGGCCCTATAGTCCACACACATCCTTTTAGTCTTGTCCTTTTTCATGGCAAAGATGACCGGTGCACCCCAGGGTGAGGTACTCGGTCGGATGTACCCTTTCTGCTCTAGGTCTTCGATGCTGCTCTTGACTTCGGCTAATTCGTTGGCGGCCATCCGGTATGGGCGCTTGGAGATTGGAGTGGTCCCGGGGACAAGTTCGATTCTGAATTCGATGTCCCGCTTGGGAGGCATTCCTGGTAGGTCCTCAGGGAAGATGTCCGTGAACTCCTTGACTATGGGTACTTCTTCAAGGGCTAGCGAGTGAAGAGACGCCTCAAGCGGTTTGCGGCTGGTCATCCGAAAAGTGACGGCTTCTCCTTCGGGGTTGGTCACTGTTACGGACTTGTTGGCGCAGTCGATCACTCCCTTGTGCTTCATCAACCAATCCATCCCTAGGATGAGGTCGAGTCCGGTGCACTTAATGAGGACTAGCTCGACCCGGAACAATACTCCTTGGATCTCTATCTTAACCTTAGGACTGTATAAGTAGGCTAAGGTTTTATTGCCTGGAGTGGCAATCATCATGGGGACTGATAGAGGGAGTACTTCCAAGTTGTGAGTTTTTACAAAGTCTTCCGAGATGAAAGAGTGTGTTGCCCCAGAGTCAAATAATATTATAGCCGGTACGGAATTTGCAGTAAACGTACCAAGCACGACTTCAGGAGCCTCCTGAGCTTCCTCCACGCTGATGTGGTTAACGCGGGCCCAAACCGCCTGGCTAGGTGCCGCGCCTTGGGGCTGCTTGGGGTGAGGACACTGGTGCGAATAGTGCCCTTCCTTCCGGAAGTTGAAGTAGATGACCGGCCTCCCTTGGCGATCCTTCAAGTCCGGGGCCTTGGCGGTGGGCGTCGGCTGAGCGGCCGGAGCTGGTGGAGCGGGGCGGGGATGCCCGGTGTTGGATCCACTAGCGGTGTGGGGTGGCCTGTAGGCGGGCGCTGGTGGCGGAGGAACGAAGCGAGGCCTTTGGGAATTCGCCTGTTGATGCTTGAAGGCGATCATCTTCCTCTTCTTGAGGTCCAACTTGTTTTGCTCAGTCTCTTGGATGAGCACTTTATTCACCAACTTTTGGAAGTCGACGTAGTCAGTGGCGACGAGCTGGATGGACAGCACATCCTTAAGTCCTCGGAGGAACTTAGCCTGGCGGAGGGCGTCGGTCCGCACTTCCTCTGGCGCGTAGAATGCCAGACGGTTGAATTCATGGAGATACTCCATGATGGTCTGGTTGCCCTGCTAAAGGTCGTGGAACTCCTGCTACTTGACCGCGATAACTCCGGCGGGGATGTGGGCGGCGCTAAAGGCGATGGTAAACTCCGCCCATGTCACCATGTGGTCCTCTGGCTGGGACTCACGGTAGTTGTCCCACCACTCCGCGGCAAGACCCTGAATCTGATGAGTGGCGAAGGCCACTCGCTCCCGGTCGGTGCAGGGAAGAAGATCCAGCTTCTTCCCTATGGTGCGGAGCCAATCTCCGGCCTCCATGGGGTTAGTAGTGCTGGAGAAGATTGGTGGGTGCACGCGCAAGAACTCCGATAGTTGGGGAGCAGGCGCGGGCGCACGAGGGGCGAGTTCCACATTCTACAGGCGGTCCAAGTGCGCTTGTTGGTGTTGCATCCGGGTGAGGAGGGTGGTGATCAACTGGTTTTGATTCGCCATCATCTCCGCCAAGATGGGGTGGTTGGCGGATGGCGATCCAGTCTGCCGTGGGCCCGTTGCACCCCAGTTGGGCACAACGCCTTCGGGCAAGCCGTGGCTTCCTCCTTCTCCATTATTGGAGCCGGTGTTCTGGTTGTCGGCCATCTTCTGAACATAAGATGTTATAAGGTGAAAAGGACGACAAAACAATATTGCAATCAAAATAGCCCATGGGGCTCACATATATATATATATATCAGTGGTATAAAAAGTTTATTACAATCAAGATCTTATTTTACTCTACCTACAACACAAGTTGTTGTAGATAGCACCACATACAGAAATTTTTATAACCAAACAATGATAACTATCGTCTACTCGCCATCGGAGGCGGTCTTCGTGCTCTCGGAACCACGAGTACGCGGCTCCCGAGGGATGGTGGGCTCGAGAAAGTTCTTGATGATTGGGTCGGCGACGAGGCCGGGGCGTGGTGCAGGGGCGCTGGCGGTGGATGGTCCGGCGGTGGAGGGGTGTGGCGGGATCCTCTTGGGGTGAGGGGAAGGCTCACGGATGGGCTTCCTCTTCCTCGGGAGGAGGGCAACCATCTCCGCGATATCCTTCTGCAGCTGCATGATCTTGCGCTGCAGCTCGCCGTTCTATTGGATCAAGTTCTTCGTCTCTTCACGAAGAAACTCAACCACATCATGGTGCTCGTCGGCGTCGAGTACCGCCTCAATATGGAGGTCGTCCATGGCCTGAAGAAGACGCGACTGCTGGGCCATGACCGGATCACGAACGGAGTGAACTCTGATGTAGATACTACGGTGGGCGCCGGTAGTGCGCTTCGGCACAAGCCGGAAGGACGAGTTCTGAAGACGATCATCATAGATCATCCTCAACTCCATAAGGGCCTGGAGGGCGACTCGTTGGCACGCGACGTCGAAAGTTGGGCCCCCAAGTGCGGTGGTGTAGGGTGGCAGGTGTTCTCCGGAGCCATGGACGGTGATGGAGACGTCGCAGGGTCCGGCAAATTCTTCCATGTATACTCCTTGGAATTCGGGTTCGAAGAGGAACCCGAGGAAGGTAAGCATCATACGAAGCTCCCTGACGAAGCCCTTGAAGTGGCGGCAGTAGCTGTGCACTTGGTAAACAGGCATCAACAAAAACAACAAGTTCAAGGAAAGTGAGGGGAGGAACGAAGTTTATAAAGTATGTTTTCGAGAAATAAGTTTCTGTAGCTATGGGCTAGGCTAGTCCGTTTGGCTTCCTACAGTCAAGTCGGCTCTGATACCTTCTTGTGGCGCCCCGATTTATCGAAACCGGAACATTATTGAATTTCATAAGAAAAACAATAATACAAGAGGTTCATCATGCGATAATCGTACATACGACAAGTATTCATGGTGCGCAGACCATATTTATTACATCAGAATAAGAAAAGTAATTAAGTAAATAAAAGCATGATGAACACCCTCTTCACGATCTTCTCTTGACTAGGTCGCTACTCCAGACCATCCTCGTAGCAGGCATCCTCTGAAGTGTGTCGAACGGGTATGAGTACAAAAAGTACTCAACAAGCCACCGCAAATGCAAATAGTAATGCAAGGTAATAACAACGGAAGGATAGTGGCAAAAATGCGGAAAAGTACATTTTCAGTTATTACATTAAGTGTAGTCAATTTTTATCATGCATAAATGTAAACATGAACATTAATAACACCATCTAACTCGAGGAGTATGTTTTACCTCCTCGCACAACGGTCCTTACATGTCAAACCAACATGCACATCCATACTCAAAGTAATCTAACTGTGGGATGTCACGCAACCCGCCCTTGACCGTGGGCTCGGCTTTTCGAAAAGATTTATGACTCTGATCAGAGGTGTACTACTGTACCCACAGGGAACGCACTCATCCCAAACACCAAAGTGTAACGAGATGACCCATACCACGGGAACTCGTGCCAAAACCTCAGCATGAAATGCTCCAAGCGATAACCACCCGCTCTAGGTTTCGCCGGCGCGCCGAGCCGCATCCCGGCTAATGCCACACCCCCTTTTGCGCCACGTCGGTACAAGCCACCCGTAGGTGCTGCTTGACCCATCTCCAAATGGTGGCCTCGGTTTGGAACACTCCATACCTTAGTTAGGACTTACCAATTAGACTTACAAGTTTAAAACAGTTTCTGGAATTTAATTTAAATTCAAAATAGCCTTGGGTCCACGGTGAGCTAGGCCCACGGTGAACCCGCGCACTGTGCGCGTGGTCCGGCCCAATCTGGACCATTGGATCCAGATCCAACATGCGGGGGAGTTAAGTTATCGCGGATGGCTGAGATTAAAACATCGAACCGGTACGCGATGAACGGCTCAGATTAAACATGGGTTTTTAAAACTAACGGACGCGCGAGATTAAAACATGCCCCTTCGCTTAGATCCGACGGCGCAGATTAAACCGCACATGGGATTTAATCGGTACCGTGAAATCCAGATCGCACGGCTAGGATCAAATCCAACACGGCACGGGTACTCGACCCATGCCGGTCGTCTTCTCCGGTGACGGCGAGCAGGCCAGAGGCCACGACGGGCTACGACGATCCTAGCTAGGCCTAGAAATGGAAAGAGGACGCCTAGGGGATCACGGGGGTACCTTCACGACGGTCCGAGGTCGACGGAGTGTGGTCGGCGGCGAGGGTAGACAATGGAGTGGTTCAGGTTCCTCGTCGGCGATGGTGTTCCGGCGGGGTTAGTCGCCGGTGGAGGGGTGGCCGAGGTTGGCGAGGTCCTTGTGGTCATAATGATGCGGTCGGCGAGGATGGGAGAGGTCATCGGCGACGGCGGGTGGTGACCGGAGTGTGGGAGGTGGTGGTGCGCTAAAAACCGAGGTGCAAGTGCTCTGTTTGTTCTCGCAGTGAGTGAGTGTGGGGGATTGTAACACCCCAGAATTAAAAAAGAAATAAAATATATTAAAGGAATTTCTGGAAATTATAATTAAAGAAAAACCCTTAAAGAGCCCTATTAAAGCCAAACAGAGATAAATATTCAAAATCTGGACTTGAAAATTTTATGAGATAAACTAGAGGCCAAAACATAATTTCAGGAATTTTTACAAATTTTTATCAACAGTGATTCAACCCTTAATCAAATTAATGAATTACTGGAATTATTTTAAATCAGAAAACACTTATTATTCTTAATGGGCCTCAACCTCGAATTCTCTCCAGCCCAGCCTAGCCCAAGCCGCCAGCCACCGACAGGTGGGACCAATCTGTCGGTGCTCGCACCCCCTCTCTCCTCCTCGCGACCGTCCTCGCCTGGCCCACCCGTCGGCCACCCGTGCCCATTCCTCGCTCCCTGACATCCGTGGCCCGCCTGTCGGCACCGTTGGCCTCGCACTCGGCCACTGACGGGTGGGGGCCACCTGTCAGATTCATCTTCCTCCCAAGCAGGGGATCCCCCTTTCATTTTCCCCGGCGATCTCCTTCAGATTTCTTACCACCGGCCGCCCTATCTCGCCCGATCGTCTCCAGATCACTTTCCCCGAGCACCGCCGCCCCCTTTCCGTCTATAGCCGACGCGTTTCCACGCTTAGGGAAGCTAGCCGAGCCAAAGGAAAGCCTCGCCGTTCCCGCCGTCGCCACCTTCGTGACCACAAGAACCTGCCCGTCCTCGTCCACGCCTCCGACGGACGAGAGGGCCGCCGGATCACCGTCGCCGTCGAGCTCCTGAAGACCTCCTTCATCTATCCTCGTCGCCGGTCACCGTCCACCGCTCGTCGTCGCCACCGAAGGTACCGTCGTGACCGCCATCCTCACCCCGTTCCATTTCTGTCGATAGCTAGGCCCATAGGCGCTCACCGCCGCCGTCACCGCCGCGGCCGAACCCGCCGTCACCGGAGACGAAGGGGCTACGTGCCCCTTACGGCCGTGCCGTGTCGTACGCGCTCACAACCGTCCGATCGCATCTGTGTGGCACAGATTAGATCCTGAGGCCGTCAAACCGGTATCTTTAAATCTGGGCCGTAGATTGAAACTTAAACCCCTCGAGCGATCTCAGGCGTCCACGCATACCGGTTCGGTGCGATTTAATCCTGGCCATCCAATCTCATTTAAACGAACCCGCCTCGCGCCCGATCGTCGGATCCAGATCCGACGGTCCTGGTCGATCCGGTCCACGTGCACAGTACAACGGTCTACCGTGAGCCTGGCTCACCATGGACTAAATCCTATTTTCCAGTTTAAATAAAATTCCAGAAAATTGTTTAAACTTTGAAAATTCATAACTTGCTCATTTTAACTCCAAATTTCACCATTCAAATTTTGTTAAATTCATCATTTTATTCTCTACACAATAAAGTCATAAAAACAGTATGTTACTATTGCCCAAAATAAACTTATTAATTAAATGAATAAAAACCCCTTAGGGATAAAATATTAAATTCAAAAAATAAATTAGGAAAAACCTTAAAATGTAAGTTTTACGGTTTTTCACCAAACTTCAGAGTATTAAAACTTTACTTCACCTAATAAAACCCATAAACATGTATGTCTATTATTTGGTGAATTTTTATCTGTTTATTGAATGTATTGTTTATTTTTCTGTATCAAGAAGACTACGAGTTCATCGAGGAGCCGGAGTTTTATCCCGAGGTTCCTCCATCACCATTTTCTGAGCAAGGAAAGTCATCGAACCCTCATGTGGAAACAGTTGATCATCATTGAGCCTATGTTTTAATAAATTATCGCTATAACCCATAGGATAATATTGCATTAGTCCAATATCAAGCCTTACACTTATATTTATTAGATCCCCGTCCTTGTGTGCAAACCCAAGCCATGCTTATTGAGCCTTAACTCCTTGTCACTCTACTATATAAATATTAGTTAGTGTCCAATGTACCGGCACAACTGCTATAGGATAAAAAGAATGAGTCGTAGATAGATGGATTATGTTATATGAATTTCCCCGTTATTCTTGTCTCTGGACTCTGTTGGAGTTGGCTATGTTATAAGTATGGTGGGTTCCGGGTGCAAGCTAGGTCATTGGTTGGTCGCACCCGGGGCACTATAAGGACTGGTCTGTGGGATCTGTTGCAAAGCACTTCTGTACCAACCACAAGTCTAATGGGTAAGTCCTAACTGGAAGTATGGAACACTCCGACTCTCTGCACCATAGTGGAGGGGGCAAGGGGCTAGCCCTCAGGGCGCCTTGTACCGACGAGGCTCAAGGGGGGGGGGTATGGTGGAAACTCGACGCGTCGAGACACGATACGAAACCTATAAGAGGGTACTATTGAGTCGAGGCGAACCATACGGAAGGTTTTGGCATGAGTTCCCGTGGAATAGGTCATCTCGTTACACTTTGGTGTGAGTGATGAGTGTGTGCCTTGTGGGTACAGTGGTACATCTCTGATCAGAGTAATTTAATCTTTTCAAAAAGCCGAGCCCACGGTCAAGGGCGGGTTGTGTGACTACTCGCAGTTAGTTTACTAATGTTTGAATGGTTGAGTTATTCATGGCATGTAAGGACTGTTGTGCGAGGAGGTAAAACGTACTCCTCGAGTTAGAAGATGATGATGCATACACATGTTTACTTTTCAGTACTAATAAATGGATCACATTTAATGCTTTACAATCATGCTTCTTCCGCAAAATTAGCCACTATCTCCCTTGTTATTATCTTGCATTATATTTGCATTCGGTGGCTTGCTGAGTACGTTTGTACTCACCCCCGTTGACTTACACCACCAGAGCCCGTCTACTATGCGGAGGATGAAGGTCTGGAGTAGCGCCCCAGTCAAGGCGAGACTGGAAGGAGGCGTTCATCTAGGACCCTTTATTTTATTAGTTTCTCTTCACCTTTATTCACTTTTGTATTAATACGGTCTACAAACCGTGAATGAATGCTCGTATTTGTACGTGGTCACATGATGAACGTCTTGGTTTATTGATTTTCAAGGGAATTTCAATAAAGGTCCTGATTTATTAAATCGAGGCGTGACAGGGATCAAACACGGTCGGTCAGGGGGTTTAAATAGGGCCACCAGCGGAGCTCGCATGCAAGGAAAGTCGAGGGAGGGCCTTAACTCGCCGATGAGAGCTCGTCCATGCACGCGCAGCGCGATCCCGGGACGTAATCGCGAGGTTTAACGAGGGGAAACGGTCGGCCGGGCGCGGGGGACCATTTAATGGCGACGGATTAAAGAGGGGGGCCAGCGAGGCAGATGCGAGGCAGGGGTCATCGGCCAACGCAATTTGGGGGTGGTGGCGGGAGGTAGACGACGGATCCGACAGGTGGGCCGAGGCGGTCAGCGGGCGCGAGCGCACGAGGGCGGTGACTGACGGGTGGGGTCGGGCTCGGCCGTGAGAGGGGGTCGGTTGGCGCCGATAGGTGGGGTTCGGATGTCAGTCCAAGGCACGCGGGGTAACGGGCTGTGCCGGCCGGGAGAGAGAGAAAGGGAGGCGGAGGCCCATTACTGCTTAAAAGGTTTTCTGATTAAAAATAATTGCAGAAAATGGATTAAAATATTTGGGCTACTTCCAAGGTTGATAAAAATTTGTAAAAATTCTCAAAAATATATCTTGGTCTTGGGACCATATACAAAATTTTCTAGTCCATGGTTTGGTCATTTACTCTAGGTTCTAGTTCAAAAAGGTTAAGGAGGGCATTAAAGGTATTTCCAAAATAAATAATTCCAGAAAAATTGGTTAAATAATATTTTTATTTCTTTGGAAATTTGGGGTGTTACAGTTGAGGACCAAGCTTAGTAAGGACCTAGCATGGTCAACAAAAGTCAAAGGAGTCCGGTCAAAGTTGGTTAAAGAAGTCTGTCCATTGTATGTGATTAGATATGGAGGAGCTGATAGAGATGAAGATGGAGACGAAAACAAAATCGGTTGCGATCGTAATGGATGGCAAGTCTCCGAACTATAAATATGTACCTAGTAGGTAGATTAGAAGACACAACTACAATCACAAAACTACTCTCAGTGCATCACCACCCTTGTTTATTCAAGGTTAATTCTAGCGGGACTTGGCACTTAGAGCTGAGCTGTATCGTTTCGATCTCCGGTGAAGAGGTGAGTCTCGGTGATTATATCATCTAGATTGGTGTCGTTAAAGGTTGCATTGCTTCGATCTCTTGGAGTGCACTGGTTCGGTCAGTTTAATTGTTGGTTTATCTTGATGTATTAGCTAGGTTTGAGGCTGCATCGTTATGATCTCTTAAATTGACATAGATTATATATTGTGGTTCAAGGCTTCATCGGTTAAATTCAACATCTTGATCTATTGTATCTGATTTATGTTGTACATCATTCATCTGAGTAAAGTATGCCCGATATGTTGAAGGATTGTTAGTCATTCATGATTTAGCAACTATCTTGGTTAGGTTTGATCTTGCTATTACGATGATTTAATAGTATGGATACATTTTCTGGTATACTAGATTTAGATTCTATTGGAGTACAAGATAATAGGTTACCTTTAATTCCACGTTAAATCTCATTAGCATCGAGGATTACCGATCAGCTCAAGTGTATAGTGCACTGCTTTTCCCGCTATCGGTCCGATGGTGCGGGCGTTGCGTATCGGCAGATCGCCTAATTTCTCTCGATGGCCCTTCGCCGATATGTGTGTTTCAGTGCGTATCGTGTCCATCGGCTCAATAACTGATTGGTGTTGCTACTAACGATTTTTCTACACCTTATCAGTTGCAGAGTCAAACTGATTGGCATGCACAAAACCCCAAGAATTTAGGACATGCACTGGAGTTAAGCAGATCTCCTAGGCCACGTGTGTGACCAAAAACGACACTAACACGTTTTTTCCCAACATATCCATCCATAAGCTCGTCGCCATTGGCAACAGGGTCTAGGTTTTCATGTGAAACCTCATCTATTTTGATCTATTGCATTTAGTGGAATTTTTCATCTAGCCATCGTGCACTGTGACTGTGCTCTTACTAGAAGCTTGGAATGCTCTACGACCGAGCCGAGCTGATCTAGATCATGGCTCAGCCAAGTTCAATTTTTGGCTCACCTGATCGACCAAGCCAAGCCTGGCTTGGATCGGTGAAGCACATGCTCAGCTTGGCTCTTTGCCACCCCTATTGTCCACTTATAGATCCTTGGTGAAGTTTACAATGTGATAGTTAAGCCTATATAGGATGTTGTCATTAGCTCTTTCGACGACTCTATTAGATTGTGGATGTTGAACAACGACTCAATATAGTTTGATGCCAAGGTCATTGTAGTATTCCAAAAAGGGTTTAGAGTCAAATTGTGTTCCATTGTCGATGGTGAGTTTTTGAGTGACTCTGAAACAACATATGATGTTTTTCTAGAAATTTTTTTGGACATTCTTTAAGCTTATGATAATTAGTGGCTCCACTTCTACCCATTGGGAGAAGTATTTGATGGCCATGACCATGAATCAAATGTTACCTTTGGCACTAGAGAAAGGTCTAATTAGATTCATTCCTCACCTTGCCAAGGGCTAGACTGGCACAATGGGCTATGGTGGTGTCAAAGATCTATGGCTTCTTCAACCCATCCATTGGTAACCTTAACATGTGTGATCAATTCATTGGAATCCATCATCACCATGACATAATATTTTCCTAGACAAGGCCCAGAGGCAAGATGGCTGTCATAGAGGTATTCATGTATATCTAGAAGAAGCATGTATATCTAGAAGAAGTACCACTCTTTGCTCCTTAGAAATGCATCAAACGAGGGGTTTGCAAACTCTCACTTTATATAGGTTGACATCTAGGATTCGATAGCTTTGGTCTCACTGTTGCATTCTTTAAAGGTCGGGGCCTTTAGGCTTCTCTTCTATCCTACTTAAGAAATCAAGTAGAGGAGCCTACCAATCTAAGTTTTGTATGTAGCAAATTTCTCATGGTGCTTTGGTAGGGGTTGTAGCTTCCATAGAGTTATTACTAGAGAATAAGGTATTTTTTAGTTCTATGTATCTGGCTTTGGCTTTGGCTAGCACCACCGACATGTAGTATACAACTTTTTATTGGTGTCGATCATCTTCTTCCTCCTCCCACACTAGTACAATGCTTACAACCAAGGGGTCTACGAAGTATAATAGTAATTTGTCTACATGGAGTAGAATGGATTGTGTGTCAAGGTATGAAAGGTGAGCCTTCATGGTTTCAAAGGCTTGTTGATAGTCGGTTATCCAAGTAAAGGGATCATAACCCTTTGTAGCTTTGAACAAAAAGAGACTTTGCTTCGTAGGTCGATCTAGAAAAAACTTAGCATAGTCATGTGTCTAGTAAGGCATTATATGCTTTTGACATTTGAAGGTGATGCCATGTCAAGTATGTCACATATTTGATTTGAGTTAGACTCTATCCCTCAGTTGGAGACCAAATATCCTAATAATCTTCCTACACGTCCTGAACACGTATTTTTCTAGATTTAGATAGGCATCTAGGCCCAAAGATTAGTGAAAGTCTCCATTATATTGGCTATGAGGTTGGTCCCTAAGCAAATTTTGACCATTATGTCATCAACATAGGCTTCGATGTTGTGCTCTATCTAGTTTTCTAAGATTTTGTTTATTAGGCGAGAGAAGGTGAATACAGTGTTCCGTAATCCAAAGGGCACTCAAACAAAATAGTATACTCCAAAGGAGGTTGCAAAACTTTTTTTGCTCTTATCCTAAAGTGTCATCTATACTTGATGGTATCTGTTGACACAAAAACGTGCCCCCGCACTTGGGTCAGTTTGACGATTCAAAAGTGTGTGGATACTTAGGTATGAGCCTTAGCATAACACAACACCGACGTCGCGTTTCGACTACCCTTAACCATGGTAAGGGGGTGGAGTCGCCAGGTAATCATATCACACAAAAATAATTCAATTAGCCAAAAAGAAATATATTAAACATAATAAATTAGATAGCCAAGCAGAGCCTAACTGATCCGAAGTATATAGTGCGAAGGGTATCGCTGAAGGGTACCTTTGGCGTCCGATGTGAAGGGTCCCGCTGAAGGGTGCCTTCGGCGTTTGAATTGATCTGGCCGAAGGCAGGCTCCGAACAGATCTTGACATGACAATCACCTCCGAACAACGGGGTTCGGCGCGAAGTCACTGACACGATAAAATAACTTGAATGCAATGCGCGAGAGTGACTTTGTCTGACGTGGGGTATGAACATGGTGAAGCCTGTCGTGATGAAGCCTATTGTGAAGCATGCTGACACGCGGTACTCGGTCAAACCAACAACAACGTGACGGTCCAGCACGGGTAGTCGAAGCAGTATTCCCACCGAGGGGTGTTTTGGCAGCCTCCGAAACCAATCTATTGGCTCTAGACACCTCCAACGAAGTGGCTCCGAGTGTGGAAACCTACAACAGAATAGAGATCAAGTGTCAATTCAGCCTGGGGACCGAATTCTGCTAAGTGTTGCACTAGAGAGCGAAGGTAGCAATTAGTTACGCAGATTAGCGGATACTTCACAAGTGAAGTAACAAGGCAATAGCAATCTATTACGTAGATTAACAGATACTTCACAAGTGGAGTAACAAGGATTACCACTATTCCGAAGTGGCCGTCGGAGGGCTTCCAGGCAAACCCATGAAGGTTGCAGAAAAGTAAAGGAAAAAGTAAAGGTACGGTTCAAAGCTAGGGCTTTGTGTTGATTTCTGTTGGGGGGGTTAATGAACCGGCCTCACCCCTATCTTTATAGGGGCTAGACTTCTAATCTCTAAGCCTAATCTGGTAGGATTCGGCCTAATCACACGTAGGTATAAAACTTAGCCAGAATCAGACTCAACTCTATCTCTGATTTCCTGCCCAAAGTGGGCCTTCGGCTAGGCCCACCGAAGCCTGCTCCTTGGGTCGAAGCTTCGGCGAGGTGGGCCTCCAAAGGCCTTCGGGCCGAAGGTAACAGGCTTTCCGAAGCGCATAGCTCGATGGGCCTTCAGCCCTATAGGGCTTCGACCCAGTCTAGGACATGTGTATTTTCGGCCTAAATTACCAAAATTGATATTTTGACAATCTTAACCATTAATGCCATTTTTTGTTATCAACACATGCCCCCTGCATTTTAGTGAACTAAGTCCACTAAAAGCATAACAGGCTAAGGACGATACCTCTCGTGTCAGCCTTTCAATATTTTTCAAGTTGTTTGCCACACACTTGGGAAGTACCTTTTCAAGTACCTGCCATTCAAAGCTCTTCGAAACCGCTCTCCTTGCAGACATTCTAACACATATGCATTGTTAGGGGCGATTTAGTCTATTTTGAAAGGACCTTCCCAACTAGGTGACCATTTACCAAATTTAGGTCTCTTAGTGCCTAAGGCAAAATCGTCTTCCAAACCAAGTCACCTACTTGAAAGAATTTTGGATTAACCTTCTTATTGTATGATTTAGCTACTCTCCTTTTGTCTATTTCTATAGCTTCTAAAGCCCTCAACCTCTTATCGGTCACTTCTTCTAGATTATCCTTCAAAAGAGTCTCATACTCGTCGACCGATAAGCTATCTTGCTTTAGAACTCTTAAAGAGCCAAGATCTACTTCTACAGGCAGAACGACTTCTTGTCCATATTCTAACTCATATGGACTAACTGTGGTAGCACCGTGATTTGCAATTCTACAAGCCCATAATGCCTCGGAAAGCACTTCATGCCACCTCTTAGGGAACTCTTCGATTTTCCTCTTAATGAGTTTAATCACAGTTTTATTACTAGATCCGGTCTGACCATTGGCCTAGGCATAGTATGGTGAAGAGTTTATTAGATTAATACCATAAAATTCGGCGAAGTCTCTCACTTCTTTAGAAACAAATGAACTACCCTGATCTATAGTGAGAGTTTGAGGAATACCGAATCTATGTATAATGTGCTTCAAGATAAAATCAAGTACCTCATTGTGAGTCACATTCTTGAGAGGCACGACTTCGGTCCATTTGGTGAAGTAATTCGTCGCCATCAACGTGAACCGATGCCCTTTTGAAGAAGGAGGATGGATATGGCCAATGAAGTCTAAACCCCAACCTCGGAATGACCATGGATTGATAATAGGGTTAAGCGATGAAGCCAGAGCTAGTTGAATATTGCCAAACTTATGGCACGCTTCACACCCTCTATAATATTAAAAACAATCCTCAGTCATAGTCGGCTAGTAGAAACCTACTCTTTTGAGCATCGAACTCATTTTCTAGGCCGACTGATGAGTGCCACAAAGCCCTTCATGGACTTCTCCCTTAGCTACTTGGGACTGTTCATCATTTAAACACTTTAACAGTACTCCATCAACGGTTCGGTGATATAATACATCATCTAGCAACATAAATTTAAAAGCTTGTCGCCGAACTTTCCGATCAACCCTTTGACTAGGGTTTCTCAAATACTGGACGATTGGAATTCTCCAATCGCTCTTAGGGACTTCCGGAGGGTTTGCTAACCCCTTCCCTAGAGTGATGTCTAAGCTGCTGATTTCGGAGTGCCCCCGGGTCTTTCCTGTTTCTGCCAAAGCCTGACTAGTTTGGCTGTGCGGAGCCGGTCAATCCGAAGCCTCCTACCAGAGGGTTCGGCTTCCCAAAGACCCTCACTGTCCAGCGGGCTTCGGCGCAGGGGCTCTGGCGCACTAGGCCCTTGGGCAGACAGAGTGTTCTGGCTTGGGGGCTCTAGTGTGTGGTACTCTCCGGTGGCCGGAGGGGTCCAACCCAGAGGGTTTGGCAGCCCTCGCGCCTGCCCAAAGCTCTTGGCTTCGGCAGTGAGACCAAGCATCGGCTTTTCCTATATAGAAAATTTACCTCTCCTGACTTGATAGCCAGATGCTTGCTGAGCCAAATCATTTGCAATGGAATTGGCTTCTCTTGACATGTGAGAAATTTTGGAGTCATCAAAAGTAGCAACTATGTCTAGGCATTTATCCAAGTAACTGTTTAGCAAGCCATTAAGACATTGAGCACTCTTGGCTACTTGTTGCACTACCAACAGAGAGTCACCATGCGCATGAACATGTTTAACACCCATGGATTCTAGCAATTCGAGTCCTAGCAATAAAGCATCATATTCAGCATGGTTATTAGTAGAGGGAAATTCTAAATGAGTCGAGGTTTCAAAGTGCATTCCCCTAGGTGATATGAGAACCACTCCAATACCTTGGCCATTCTTTCAAGATGAACCATCAAAATAAAGTTTCTGTGGTACTACTTCAATTAGAGCAACACTGTCACTCCAACTGACATTTATGTGGTGATCTACTATAAAATTAGCGACAATTTGGCCTTTCATAGCTCTCAGAGGTTCATAGGACAAATCATACTCAATCAAAGCGTAAGCCCACTTCCCGATTCTTCCACTTAGAACCGGCTTTTGCAACATGTATTATATGACATCGGTTTGGCAAGCGATAATACATGTAGTAGGGAGAAGATAGTGACGTAATTTGGTACATGCGTAGTAAAGTGATAGACATAAGCGTTCCACAAACGCGTACCTGGTTTCGGCGTCCATCAAGCAGTGGCTCAAGAACGTGATGATGTACTTTTTCCCCTCCACGTCCTGGGTTAGCACGACCCCAATCACGCTATCTTCGATGGTAATGTATAGCCGAAATGGAATCCTGGCTTTTGGCGCTCTCACCACAGGTGGCGATGATAAGCACTCTTTAATTTTTTTCAAAGGCGCTTTGCTGACTTCCCCCCCCCCCCAAGTGAACTCATCTTCGTTATTTAACCGGAGTATGGGGACAAAGGCATCAATCTTGCCAGACAAGTTAGATATGAAGCGACGCAAATAATTCATCTTGCTTAACAACTTCTGCACATCTTTCTTGCATGTCGGCGCTGCCAAGTTTCTAATTTTCTCAAGCCTCTTAGGATCAATTTCTATACCTCTTTCGTGAATCATGAAGCCTAAGAACTTGCCCGCCGATACGCCAAAAGCACATTTGAGTGGGTTCATTTTTAAGCCATACTGTCGCATCCTATCAAAAGCAACTTTCAAAATGGCTAAATGGTTTCCCATAGCGTCCGATTTGACTACAACATGGTCTATGTAAACTTCTAACATAACTCCTAACAAGTCATGAAAGATCAAGTTCATAGCACGTTGATATGCAGCGCCAACATTTTTTAAACCAAAAGTCATAACGACCCACTCGAACAAACCGACAAAACCAGGGCATCGAAAGGTTGTCTTGTAGACGTCCTCTTTGGCCATAAAGATTTGATTATAACCAGCGTTGCCATCAAGAAAACTTAGTACCTTGTGTCCTGGAGCATCGTTGATTAGCATGTCGGCTATCGGCATTGGATACTCATCCTTCGGAGTGGCCTTTTTTAGATCCCTGAAATCAATGCATACTCGTATTTTTCCGCTCCCCTTCTTCTCTACAGGCACAATGTTAGCGACTCATTCAGCATACCTGCATGGCCTAATAAACTTAGCTTTGAGTAATCGCTCTACTTCTTCCTTAACTCGGTCATAGATGGCCGAATTAAAGCGACGAGGAGGCTGATTATAAGGCCTAAATCCGGATTTGATAGGTAGCCGATGCTCCACGAGCTTGCGGCTTAATCTAGGCATTTTTCTATTCTCCCATGCGAAACAATCGACGTACGACCGAAGCAATTTTATTACTTCGACCTTTTCATCAGGCTATAAATGTTGGTTTACAAAAGTCAGCCTCGGGATGCTACCATCGCCTATGTCAATTTCTTCTAAAGAGTCGGCTGACGCAAAAACTTGTCCTAATTTCTCTACTTCGCTAAAGTCTTCGATGGCTTCAGCAATACCGTCTTTAGCTTTGGATGGCTACTAATTTAGAAACAGCCGTGCTAGACATGAGACTTCAGCCAATCTAGATTACTTTTGCTAGACATGACTAATAATTTAGAAACAACCGTGCTACACCAGCTGGCTTCACAGACACTGGTATGAAACATCCTCCGGATACACTAACAAAGTTGTAATCCGAAAGATCTCTACCTGATAGACATTCTACTTAGTTTTGGATGGCGTCAATGGACACATCGGCCAATGCTACCTGGGCCGAAGTATCTGTGGGTATGACCTCTACCTCGTTGTTGTCCCACTGAATTAGGCATTGGTGCAAAGTAGAAGGAATGCAACAGTTTGCGTGAATCCAGTCACACCCGAGTAGCACACTATAGTTACCTTGCACGTCGATGACAAAGAAAGTCGTTGGCAACATCTTGTTGCCCACTGTTAACTCCATGGAGAGCACGCCTTTGGCCTCGGAACTCTCACCGTTGAAGCTGTTGAACATTAAGTTGGTTTTCTTTAGGTCCTCCTCGTCCCTGCCAAGTTTCTTCAATAGCGAGTAAGGCATTAGGTTAACAGTGATGCCACTGTCAACAAGCATCCAGGAGATCGGCTTCCCATCAATGTGACCCCAAACGTAGAGAGGCTTTAGATGGCGAGCCGAATCCTCGGGTTTTTCAAAAATGGCATTGCGCGGGCCGAGGTTCAATTGAGCGACCTCGGCCTCGTCCTGTGGTAGGGCGAACTCGGCGTGCAGCATGATGACGTTGATGTTCATCACCCAGGGTGCGGGTCCCTCAAAGACGGGCGAGTAGTCGTCGTCGAGCATGTCGTCATCGTCGTTGCTCGGACTAGGAGCTGGGTTGGTTATCTTAACCGGCTTGATCCTCCATACTTGTCTCACCATTGGCTGAGGGTAGATTTTTCAAATATGGTGTCTCGCTCATCCTCGGCATTCTTCTCGTGCATCTCCTATGCTCGTAGGCATTGTAGACGCTTTTCTGTGATTTGTACATACCTGGAGGTGCCCAAGATGGCTGTGGATTGGTACTAGGTGCCACTGCCTTGTTCCTATTTTTTCTGGCCGAAGGGGTACTGCCCAACTCGGCCTCGCATGTTTAATAATCAAAGGGGCCTTCGCTGCGGACCCTGCTTCTCGGACCGGCCTCGTTTGGCCGATCGGACTAGGCTCCTGCGCGGGCTTCGGCCGGAGTAGGGGCCTTACCTCTGTCAGGCTTCGGCGAAGGGGCTTTCGGGATTGGGACTTCCTGAGATCCTATTTTGACTGTGATAGCTTCAGATTCCATGTCATTTGTCTCTTCGCATTCATCTGTTTGGGCTTCATTCTATGCAAGTCGATTCGGAGGTACCACGGACAACTTGTGGACGATGCCCCCCTCCGCTGTGTTTGTTTGTCCCTGCCAGTTATAATACTCCGAAGGAAAATAAGGAACAGTGTTATGCTGCGGAGGGTGCTCTGATTGTGATACGTACGGGGCCCATGGGGTCCCCACCTAGTTGTATGACGGGGGCATCGGTGGCTCCAGTGGCTTCGCCCACTGTGAGCCGAATCCATTGCACGAAGGGGGTTCGGCCAGGTTGATGGTATTTCAGACCATATCAGCGAAGGGTCCTGCTAGGCCAGAGGTATGTTCGGCTAATGCGGGCCAAAGCCTCCCGTCGGAGGGTTCTTCTAGAGCGGGGCTGGGTTCAGCCATTGGGGGTCGAACTCATTTTGTGTGGGGCTCGACCACTAGGGTCCGAGGCCACTGTATGGAGGGTTCGTCCAGAGCGGAATTAGGTTTGGCCATTGGGGGCCAAACTCGTTCTACGTGGGGCTCGACCACTAGGGTTCGAGGCCATTGTATGGAGGGTTCGACCACTGGGGTCTGAAGCCACCGTAGGGGGTATTAGGCCACTGTGGCCCGAAGTCCTCATGCGGAGGGTTCGACCACTGTGGTCCGAAGCCATCATGCGGTGGATTCGGCCACTGTGGTCCGAGGCCGCTCTCCGACCTCTTTGGTCCCTTCGGCTGACTTGGCCTTTTGGCGTAGGGTCCTATTTCCTTTGCTTTTTTTGGTGTTTGTTTAACATCATCTGATATGTTACCTTCAGCTTCTTGTGGGCCATAGTCGAAGGAGATGTGCTAACATTCCGCTTCCACACTCCTACTTCAGGGTTCTTAGGTACGAGTGTGCGTGTACGTGGTTCTCCAATAATGACCGCTTTCCCCATAGTTGACTCGGCCTGCTCTGGCCGAATCAGTACTCTCTTTTCATCGAGATTGACGGTGTTTACGGGAAAGGGGTCTTTGTCTAGCTTCATATTTGGACTGGGTTCTATCTTCAATCGTCTTTCTTCTATGGCCGATTGAACCTGTCGATGAAAAACATTGTAGTCGTTAGTATAATGTGAACATGAATCATGCCACTTACAGTATGAGTGTTTCTTTAGCTCGTCGGTAGATGGAATGACTTGGCCTTTAGGCAACCTGAGAAGCTGGTTCTTCAAGAGGAAATCAAATATTTTATCACACTTAGTTATATCAAACGAGTACTTGACTTTGCTAGGCTGATTTTTTGTGGGAGACGACTGTAACTCGGAGCAAGTAATAGGTTTGCTCTTAGCGTTCCAAACCCATTCGGTCGCGTACATGTCGGTCGAATCTTCTTCCTCCGCTGACTCTTCCTCGTCAGAGTGTTCCATGACGTGGACGTCAGCCCTAGGCTTGTTAAACGTCTTAACAAACTTTTTATCCTTGGCTTGGCCTTCCTGGACTAGAGCCTATTGCAATACTTGGATAACTTCTAAAAAGTGCTGGTTGTCTAGTCTCTCCTTAATCTCGGAACGCAACCCACTAAAAGTTAGATCCGCCAAATCTCTTTCTGAAATATTAACACTAAAACATCGATTTCTAGAATCTCGAAAACGCTTGATGTACTCAGAGACACTCTCGCTAGATTTCTGTTTAACTGATGTCAAGTGTGAAAGCCTAAGTTCCGTTTCACCCGTGTAAAAGTAGTCATGGAATTTTTTCTCTAATTCAGCCCATGTCTGGATAGAGTTTGGCGGGAGCGCCGAAAACCAAGTGAAAGCGGTGTCGGATAGTGAGAGAGAAAATAGTCTAAGTTTTAAAGTGTCTGACTGTAACGCCCATATTTAATAAATCCGGATCTTTATTGAAATTCCACAGAAAATCAATAAAACAAGACGTTCATCACACGACCACGTACAATACGACAAGCATTCATGGTTCGTAGACCATATTAGTACAAAAGTGATAAAGTGGAGAGAAACTAATAAAATAAGGGTCCTAGATGAACGCCTCCTTCCAGTCTCGCCTTGACTGGGTCGCTACTCCAGACCTTCATCCTCCTCGTAGTAGATGGGCTCTGGTGGTGTAAGTCAACAGGGGTGAGTACAATCATACTCAGCAAGCCACCGGATGCAAATATAATGCAGAGTAATAACAAGGAAGATAGTGGCTAATTTTGCGAAAAAGCATATTTGTAAAGCAATTAAATGTGATAAATTTATTAATACAGAAATGTAAACATGTGTATGCATCATCTTCTAACTCGAGGGGTACAGTCAGCCCACCCTCGCTCAACAGTCCTTACATGCCATGAATAACACATTCATTCAAACAATAGTAAACTAACTGCGAGAAGTCACACAACCCGCCCTTGACCATGGGCTCAGCTTTTCAAAAAGATTAAAACTCTGATCAGAGGTGTACCACTGTACCCACAAGGCACACACTCATCCCATACACCAAAGTGTAACGAGATGACCCATACCATGGGAACTCGTGCCAAAACCTTCCATATGGAACGCTCCAACCTGACAGCACACTCTTATGGGTTTCATATGGTGCCCCGACGCGTCAAGCCAACACCATACCCCCCCCCCCCTTGAGCCACGTCGGTACAAGTCACCCGCAGGTTGCCCCTTGCCCCCTCCACTATGGTGCATCGAGTCGGTTTGTTCCATACTTCCAGTTAGGACTTACCCATTAGACTTGTGGTTAGTACGGAAGTGCTTTGCAATAGATCCCGCAGACTGGTCCTTATAGTGCCCCGGGTGCGACCAACCAATGCCCTAGCTTGCACCCGAAACCCACCATACTTATAACATAGCCAACTCCAACAGAGTCCAGAGATGAGAATAACGGGAAATACATATAGTAGAATCTGTCTATCTACGACTCATTTATCCTATAACAGTGGTGTCGGTACATTGGACACTAGCTAATATAAGCATGGCTTGGATTTACACACAAGGACGGGGATCTAATAAATATAATGTAGGGCTTGATATTAGACTAATGCAATATTATCCTATGAGTTATAGCGATAATTTATTAAAACATGGGCTCAATTATGATCAAAATAGGGGTTGTGACTTGCCTTGCTCAGCAAATGGTGATGGTGGAACCTTAGGGTAATACTCCGGCTTCTCGACGGTCTCGTAGTCTTCTTGATACGGAAAAATTAAACACAACATTCAATAAACAATAAAAATACCACAAAATATATACATTCAAGTTTATGGTTTTTAGACAAGGGGATTTAAGCATTAGTATGGTGAAGTTGTGCTGGAAAATATTAATGATTTAATGTTTAAGGATTTCCTGAATTATTTTTATGAAAAGTCAATTTATTCCTAAGGGGTTTTTATTCATTTATTTAATAAGAATATTTTGTGCCAAAGTAACATAGTGTTTTTATGGCATTAGTAGGTAGAGAATAAAAATAGGAATTTAACAAAATTTGAATGGTGAAATTTGGAGTTAAAATGAGCAAGTAATGAATTTTCAAAGTTTAAACAATTTTCTGGAATTTTATTTAAACTGAAAAACAGTCTCTGGTCCACGGTGAACCAGGTTCACCGTGAACCCGTGACTGTGTGTAACATCCCAAGATTTAAAAATAAATAAAATAAAGAAAATGAATTTTCTGGAATATAAGTGATTTATGAAATTTGAGAAAATACTAAAAGAGACCTAATAAAGCCAAACAGGAAGAGATATTTCAAATTTTAACTTAGAAAATTTATAGTGGAATCTAGAGGCCAAGATATAGTTTCAAGAATTTTTACAAATTTTTATCAACAGTGATTCAACCTTTAATACAATAAATGAATTACTAGAATTATTTTAATTCAAAAAAACATTTTAAATCCTAATGGGCCGCAAACCCCTAATCTCCCTCGGCCCAGCCCAGCTCGAAGCCTGGTGACGTCGACATGTGGGGTCCGCCTATCGGTGCTCGCACCCCCTCTCTCCTCCCCGCGCCCGCCTCTGCCTGGCCCACCCATCAGCCTCGCTAGCGCCTCACTCCGCCACTGACAGCCCGGGCCCGTCTGTCGGCCCCTTTCCTTTTTCGATTGCCCGCTGACAGGTGGGACCCACCTGTCAGATCCATCGTCTCCGATGGAAGGGGATCTCCCCCTTTCCTTTCTGGTGACCTCCTTCTGTTTCCCCGCCACCGGCCGCCCTTATCCGTTGATCCGACCCTGGATTCATTCCCCCCGACCGTCGGCGATCGCATGCCATCAAAAGCATACACATTTTGGCCCATTTGGAAGCTTACCGAGAGTTTGGAAACCCTCGTCGGAGATCATGGGAAACTCTTGGTTCCCTTCCCATTTTACGCCGGCGAGCCCCCTATTTAAACCCTCTGATCGCCGCCCTTCGCTCACACCCCCTTAGCCCAAGCCATCACATTCTAGAGCACCGTCGCCCGTGTTTTGGCCGTTAGCTCTACTTCGCCTCCAGCCACCGCTCGCCAACGACTCGAGCGACTGCAGCCCTCACCGTCGACACCACTGTGACCGTCATCCCCTGCCCGTCCTCGACCTCTCATCTGTTGGGCCGGCACGCCACCGGAGACCGCCGCCACCATCGAGCACGTGAAGCTTCGTCGCCCCTCTTCATCGCCGGGCACCGTCAGCTCGTCGCCGCCACCACCACCGGTACGCCCGAGACCCCCTAGCCCACTGGTCCCGTTTTAGCCCTTATCTTGGCCAATTAACCCTCGTCGTCACCGGAATTCATCGCCGTTGCTCCGCCGGAGTCGGGAACGAAGGGGGTAAAAACCCCATAGCACATGTCGTGCCGGATTCCATCCGAGCCGCATGATTCCGAGCGAGCGGCGTAGATTAGATCCCGAGGGGATTTAATCTGGGCCCTCGGATCTCAATGAATCGATATTTTTAAATCTGAGTCGTTTGTTATTACTTAAACCCCTGGCTCGATCTCGTGCGTCCACGCGTACCGGTTCGATGCCTTTTAATCTCGACCGTACGTTGCCACTTAAAGCCCCCGCCTCGCCTCCAGCCTTTGGATCTTGATCGAACGACTCTAGGGGATTGGGTCCACGCGCACAGTCATGGGTTCACGGTGAACCTGGTTCACCGTGGGCCAGGGACTATTTTCTGTTTAAATAAAATTCCAGAAAATTGTTTAAACTTTGAAAATTCATAACTTGCCCATTTTAACTCCAAATTTCACCATTCAAATTTTATAAAATTCCTCTTTTTATTCTCTACATATTAATGCCATAAAAACAGTATGTCACTTTAGCCCAAAATATTCTTATTAAATAAATAATTAAAAACCCCTTAGGGATAAATTGTTAATTCCTGAAATAAATTAGGAAAAACCCTAAAATTTAATATTTTCAACATAAATTCAGAATAATAAAGGCTTAATTCCCCAAAGATTAAACCATAAACTTGTATGCTCATGTTTTGTGATAATTTGATTGTTTATTGAATGTTGTATTTAATTTTTTTCCGTATCGAGAAGACTACGAGATCGTCGAGGAGCCGGAGTATTACCCCGAGGTTCCACCATCGCCATTTGCAGAGCAAGGCAAGTCACAACCCCCATTTTGATCATCATTGAGCCCATGTTTTAATAAAGTATCGCTATAACTCATAAGATAATATTGCATTAGTCAAATCTCAAGCCCTACACATTATATTTATTAGATCCCTGTCCTTGTGTGCAAACCCAAGCCATGCTTATTAGGCCTACACTCCTTGTCACTGTACAAATATTGTATTAGTTAGTGTCCAATGTACCGACACAACTGCTATAGGATAAAAAGAATGAGTCATAGATAGATGGATTCTACTATATGTATTTCCCCGTTATTCTCGTCTCTAGACTCTGTTGGAGTTGGCTATGTTATAAGTATGGTGGGTTCTGGGTGCAAGCTAGGGCATTGGTTGGTCGCACCCGGGGCACTATAAGGACCGGTCTGCGGGATCTGTTGCAAAGCACTTCCATACTAACCACAAGTCTAATGGGTAAGTCCTAATCAGAAGTATGGAACAAACCGACTCGATGCACCATAGTGGAGGGGGCAAGGGGCAACCTGTGGGTGACTTGTACCAACATGGCTCAAGGGGGGTATGGTGTTGGCTCGACGCGTCGGGGCACCATATGAAACCCATAAGAGGGTGTTGTCGGGTCGAGGCGGTCCATATGGAATGTTTTGGCACGAGTTCCCGTGGTATGGGTCATCTCGTTACACTTTGGTGTATGGGATGAGTGTGTGCCTTGTGGGTACAGTGGTACACCTCTGATTAGAGTTTTAAATCTTTTCGAAAAGCCGAGTAATAGACCCTTACGGGTATGGGGGAGCCCGATCTTTCGATGAGAGATGGAGGATATGGTGATTTGGTGGAGGCCGACGTTGGCTGCCCGACTACCACAACCAAGATGGTGTGGCGCCTTGAGCGACAGGTACACCGTCTCCTGATAACTACGATTTGGGGGTGGAGATCGACGTTGTGCTACCCGACTACAACAACCACAAGGATGCTGCGCCTTAGCGATAGTTACACCGACTCCGGTTGTTGCTGCTCTTGCCGTGCCAAGAACAGCCTTGAACCTGCAAGCAATCGAAGAACAAGCAAGAACAAGATGACAAGCAAACACTCACGGATGTGATAAAAGTTGGAGTTTTGATTCAAGTAATCGGGCGGTCTAGCCGACACGCGCGTTACAAGGAAGTAGCAGCAGCTAACTTACATCAAAACAAAACCCGAGTTCTTTTGTGGCTACCACTTGCTTTTAAAGGGAAAACTAGAAACTCAGGATGGAGTCACGAGCATTCTTCGGCAGTTTCTGGACGTTTCATCTGTCCTCTGCCATTGATTCTTGATCCGTTGGAAAGCAGACGAAGAGACCTTTCCAACAAGTATTTATTTGCATTAAACAACCTTGGGAGTTGAAAGATATGCTCTATTTAATCTTGGATTTCTGCAGTTACAAGAGTCCCTTCGGGTGCACGAATATTTATTGCATTGTTGCCTTCTCCACTCCTAGCTGGTTCAGTTCCTAAGCACTTAAGGATAATAAAGTCATCACAAGGCTTTGATAGTACCCCATTGGAAAAATAATTAATTTGAACAGCTAGGAACGAGTTCACCAGATAATTAAGTTCACGTGCACGGGCGCGTGTCATTGGTCCTTGCTTAGGTGTAAGCGGTGAAGTGTTGGCTGTTGTTGTGGTTGTATCAATGGCAGCGATGTCCTCATCATCCTCCCCTTCTTGCAATAGAGTCGTCCTCGACTCGAACGTGTCTTCCTCACGCAAGTATGGTTTCAAATCTTGGTCCCCAATCAACTTCCACGATGTTCCATGCCCTTGATTTTCTCACAACGCGTCCCTTAATCCATGTAATAATTTCTGTAATTGAAAACAACAACTTATGGTGCAGCAACCTTTTTTCAAATATATAAAATGTAAATCTAATATAGAAAGCATGCACCTTTGTTTTTATTATATTTATATCCCAGCCGGTGATGTCCTCATCATTCTCTCCTTCTTGGCAGCAAACCGTCCTCGGTTTGTTCTTGTGTTCATCATCAATGCAACTCCTAGCAAAAGAACCATTATTGTGCAGTATTTCTTGTTCTTTAAACATGTGGTGAATTGAAGAAACCCAACTCACCAAATCCTTTGCTTGAACAAATGACATCGAATCTGTACTTTTAGATATTGGAATTTGAATTGTGGCATTGCTAAGCAGCCCACAAGGCTCTCCTTCTTGAAAACAAACCTGTGTATCAAAACAAGAGACTCTCGAGATAATATGATTAGTTAAAGCACCTTGGTCAAGACTATTATTTTTAGAATTTACATGCTGTTTCAAATCTGAACATATGTAAACTCTAGGCACAAAATATACTCCTTGATCATTGTATTTTCCAATTACGTGAAAACTCATTTGATCAGGACATGGCAAATTAGGTCTAGTGAGTAATTTCTCATTTAAAGTACTAAGTTCACAAAGATCATCAAGTTCAATATAACCCCAAGTATTTAAAGAAGATAACAATTTATGTTCTTCCTTTTCACTAGCAATGTGAACAACATGTATCAAATCACTGGCAACAAAGTCAACCTGTTCATTAACTAGTTGTGGCATGTATACAAGTGAAGTATTAACACACAACTCTTCTTTATTACAAGGAGTGTCAAACAAATCATCTAGTAACAAAGCAATTTCAGCAAAAGATTCTACTAACGATGGCTCTATAATAGCATGAATGGTGGAGAATTGTGTTTCATCAAGAGTACACTCACCTTGATTAATTTCAGCACATATATTACCTTGCAAAATCTTTTTCGATGATGTAAGTGCATTTTATTCTCTTTTTCCTGTTCAAGGTTAGTAGTACTAGCAAGCACACCAAATGGTGTTTCCTCTAAATCAATAGCAATCTGAATTTCAGCTTGACACGCAAGTTCAAACAATTGAGAAAGAGAATTATATGTTTCATGATGAAGCAGTTCCTGAATTTCCTTGTTAAGCCCACGTAAAAACCTTTGTTCTATAGATTCTTCACATTCATCTATAGCACAACGTAATAAACAAACATGCATATCATGATAATATGAGGCAACACTTCTGCTATCTTGTTTTAAACATTGTAGTTTCTTTAATAGAATATCGGCATAATATGGAGGAACAAAAGCATCTCTCAAATATTTCTTTAAGTCTTTCCAAGATTGAGGTATTTTATCATGTCTACAAAGATGTTTCCAATGATATGCAGCATCTTTAACTAACACTTTAGAGGCAGCCATAACCTTTTCTCTTTCAGACAAGTTATACTTTTTAAATTCATTATCTACAGCTAGCTCCCATTGAATATATGCATGAGGATCATAATTTCCTTCAAAATAAGGTATTGTACATTTGAACCTAGCTAGAATTTCATCACATACCTCATTTTTATCGTGTTGATCTCTCATGTGTCGATGAAGATGTCGATATTGAGCTTCACTATATCCTACCTCCATGTGTATCCCTGCCATGATTAGTAGTAGACAAGAAACATACAAATAATATGTACGCTCCTATCAACTACAAGATTGTGAAGGCACAAAGTCACACTCGCTCAATCCTGTATCAAGCTCTTGCAAGTTCTTACCACACAATGCAGGAGGCGCCGGCAAACAGCAAGAACAACAACAAACGGTGACTGCCAGCACAACCCGGTGGTGTTGTAGGTAATTTTGTGGAGCTGTAGGTGGCTGCTAAAACAATTGCACAAAGGAACAGCTAGTACCACGTTAGTCACAACAAGTTGAATAAACGTTCCGCGATGGTACTGTGCTGGTCCTAGTCCAAACCGTGATAGAGACGTGAGCCGTCACCCAAACGTAATCACCAAATGCTCAAAACAGCAAGCTGAAATCAAATGGAAGCAATAACAGGCCAAAATCAGCTCTCTGCAGATTGGACAAGAGATCGGACAAGGGTTCGGACAAGTGATCGGACAAGCCGAAACTGCCACTGTCTCCCACTGATCGGACAAAAGATCGGACAAGAGTTCGGACAAGGGTTCGGACAAGGGATCGGACAAGCCGAAACTGCCACTGTCTCCCACTGATCGGACAAAAGATCGGACAAGAGTTCGGACAAGCAACTAACAGGACTGCTTTTCCTCTTTTTTTGTTTTTTGTTTTTTTTTCTCTCTCTTTTTTTTTAACCTGTGCCTTGTTTCTTGCTGATCTGTGCGGCTTTTGTTTTGCACTTGCCTTTTTCTCTCCTTGTAACTTCAGCTAGAGAATGAAAATGGAGATAGAACAAGGTGCACGAACTCAAAACTCTAGCGGTAAAAACTTAGGACCAGCAACTTGACACAAAGAAGTAACCGTGAATTCAACAAGCCGAGAGCTAAGTAGCAAAGCAAAGGCACAAAATGTTTTTTTGGGATTTTCAGATCGACTTATCTTTGGGCAAAAGTGGACTGTAGGAAAAATAAAGCAAAGGAGAAGGAGATCTCTCACCGATCAACCTGAAATCTGATACCACTTAATAGACCCTTACGGGTATGGGGGAGCCCGATCTTTCGATGAGAGATGGAGGATATGGTGATTTGGTGGAGGCCGACGTTGGCTGCCCGACTACCACAACCAAGATGGTGTGGCGCCTTGAGCGACAGGTACACCGTCTCCTGATAACTACGATTTGGGGGTGGAGATCGACGTTGTGCTACCCGACTACAACAACCACAAGGATGCTGCGCCTTAGCGATAGTTACACCGACTCCGGTTGTTGCTGCTCTTGCCGTGCCAAGAACAGCCTTGAACCTGCAAGCAATCGAAGAACAAGCAAGAACAAGATGACAAGCAAACACTCACGGATGTGATAAAAGTTGGAGTTTTGATTCAAGTAATCGGGCGGTCTAGCCGACACGCGCGTTACAAGGAAGTAGCAGCAGCTAACTTACATCAAAACAAAACCCGAGTTCTTTTGTGGCTACCACTTGCTTTTAAAGGGAAAACTAGAAACTCAGGATGGAGTCACGAGCATTCTTCGGCAGTTTCTGGACGTTTCATCTGTCCTCTGCCATTGATTCTTGATCCGTTGGAAAGCAGACGAAGAGACCTTTCCAACAAGTATTTATTTGCATTAAACAACCTTGGGAGTTGAAAGATATGCTCTATTTAATCTTGGATTTCTGCAGTTACAAGAGTCCCTTCGGGTGCACGAATATTTATTGCATTGTTGCCTTCTCCACTCCTAGCTGGTTCAGTTCCTAAGCACTTAAGGATAATAAAGTCATCACAAGGCTTTGATAGTACCCCATTGGAAAAATAATTAATTTGAACAGCTAGGAACGAGTTCACCAGATAATTAAGTTCACGTGCACTGGCGCGTGTCATTGGTCCTTGCTTAGGTGTAAGCGGTGAAGTGTTGGCTGTTGTTGTGGTTGTATCAATGGCAGCGATGTCCTCATCACCGAGCCCACGGTCAAGGGTGGGTTGTGTGACTTCTCGCAGTTAGTTTACAATTGTTTGAATGTTTGAGTTATTCATGGCATGTAAGGACTATTGAGCGAGGGTGGGCTGACTGTACCCCTCGAGTTAGAAGATGATGCATACACATGTTTATGTTTCTGTATTAATAAATTGATCGCATTTAATTGCTTTACAAATATGCTTTTCCGCAAAATCAGCCACTACCTTCCTTGTTATTACTCTGCATTATATTTGCATCTGGTGGCTTGCTGAGTACGATTGTACTCACCCCCGTTGACTTACACCACCATAGCCCATCTACTACGAGGAGGATGAAGGTCTGGAGTAGCGACCCAGTCAAGGCGAGACTGGAAGGAGGCGTTCATCTAGGACCTTTATTTTATTAGTTTCTCTTCACTTTATCACTTTTGTACTAATATGGTCTACGAACCATGAATGCTTGTCGTATTATACGTGGTCGTGTGATGAACGTCTTGTTTTATTGTTTTTCTATGGAATTTCAATAAAGGTCCGGATTTATTAAATCTGGGTGTTACACTGTGCGTTTGGGCCGGCGGGGGAGTAAGTGAGATCCAACGGCCCAGAGGGCTCGATACCCTTTCAGCATGGATCAACGGTCGGGATTAAATCCCACGGGGGATTTAATTTCTGTCGCCCGATCTCGATCGCACAGCTAGAAACCAATCCGGCATGGCACGTGGCGCCGAGGGTATTTTACCCTTCTTCCCCAACTCCGGCGTCACGGCGGCAAGCTATTCCGGCGATGGCGAGGGCCTAAAGGCTTGGCTACCGGTTGAAATGGAACCAGGGGAGTGTTAGGAACGCGATGGTACCGGAGATGGCGACGGCGGGGCAGTGGCGGCGGTCAGCGACGAGAGTAGATGGCAGAGTTCTTCGGGTTCGTCGGCGGCGAGGCGATCCGGTGGCGTTCTGATGAGGACATCCCTACCAATGATAAAACCATACATGAATACCAAGATCCAATTATTCGAGTTCGAGCACGATGATTAAATCTACAGGTTAACTCGTTTCTAAGTATCTTACTATATTATCTTGGGAATAAATTACTACCTAATATTATTATTATTAGGAACCATGGAGATGATGAAAATCACTTGGAGATAAACAAAGAGTTGGAGAAGAACAAGAAAGGACGTCCAAGCCAATTTGAGAGTCTAATCCAACTACAATTCGTGTCCAACTCGGATTCCAGGAGCAGCGTGCACTGAAATCATCGCCCAGGCCGCATACGGACTCCGTTTTTGACGTTCCACCCATCCACGGAAAGATAACTTCATATGCTGCCGGTTTCATCTCAAAATTCATTCTAGATCAACAAGAATCGTCAAAACAACATAGAGTCCAGAATCTGTCAACATGCGGTTTTCTGCGTTACTAGGCCTTTGGGTCGTGTATCCAGTTGAGCCCATTAGGGGTGCATCCCAAACTACTATATAAGGTGTTTCTACAACCATCTAGGGTTTTTGTGTTTAGTTTACACGTTGCTTTGATAGCCACCGCTTCGCTGGATTTGTAAGTGAACCCCAATTCGCATATTCCAATAGAATTTTCAGTTCGATTGTGTTTTCTGCGTTCTTGCTTGTGTTCTTCGATTCGCAGGCAAGGATTAGCCTTCTTGGCGAGGTCAATCAGGTTGTGCTTGGTTGATAACCAACGGAGAAGTGGTGTAGCGATTGCTAGGGCCGATCTCATTGATCGGAAGTCGGATCGTCAACGTCGAGTTCTCCACAAATCGTTGTTTATCCCCCCACCTGACGGAAGATCGGGCACCCCCTCCTCCATCAAGTGGTATCAGAGCTTGGTTTACCATCAAGTTCGTGTATCTTAGATTAGATTGATTTCATATTCATCCTAGAGTCCACAGAAAAGCCGAACAAAAAAATTCCATGTCCGAGACATTGTTAGCCTTTTGCATAATTCTCTTTCAGAGTCTGTAGTGTTGAATTCATGTCCAAATTCGTGTCTCGTTGCTGGTTAATTCGTGTTTTAGATTGGTTCATATCTCCGCCACAATTCCCCTACTCCTCTGCATAATTTTTCCACCCCCACCGATCCCCATCCGCTTCTGTTTCCACCACAACCAACAGATCCGATTTAGGGGAACAGATCTGATTTCGGAGGGTTATCCTTGAAACGGCCATAACTTTTTGCTCGTAACTCCGATTGAGCTGAAATTTTTACCACAGGTAGATCTCTAAAAGTTACTGATATCATAAAATTAAAAATATCAGGAAGGCATTCGTTTTGGGCTCCGAAGTTTTAGCACCAGTTATTTAGGGTTTCCTGTACCGATATCATCTTCCATCGGTTTGAGCCGAAACTTGGTGATGTGCTTAATCTTGGGGCATATTGTTGCTACTTAGCACTTGGTAATTGGTTGCAAAAAAAGAAGACAAAAAAGAAGACAAAAAAGGAGAGAAGAATAAAAAAAGAGGCAATACCGAAGGCCCTGCACTGCTTGTTTCATAGTGTTGCTGGTGTCGTGTTGACACTGTCCTTGCAATTCATCTTGTTCATCCTTGTTTCCTTCTTATGTCACTACTGTTCTTAGAACACGAGTAGACCAGCAATTAGGACTAATAGTTTGAACATTTATTCAGCATTACTATCTGTTATTGAATTGTGTTCCACTCAAATATTTGGCCTTCCTATAGCTCCACATATATACTTCTGATCAGTACAGCTTGAGTCTTTGCAATCGTATACCACTCTCTTTGGAAGTCACCAACCAGTCAAGAATTGTGCCACGACCAAGATTGTGCCATCACTGCCCTGCGATGGTAAGAACTTTGTAAGATTGTGGTAAGATGCTTGAGTGTGAGCGAGAATACATTCCACTACCTAATAGTTGATAGTGCTAATATTTTTTCCAAGTGTTTTTCCTTTTCTACTAACCATGGCAGGTATGGAAGGTGCGACAAATCATAATCATGGTAACAATGTTTCTTCTATCAGAAGTAAGTTTACCATCCCATCTTTTTATGGTGAATATGGTGCTGAAGAATACCTAGATTGGGAGATGACCGTAGAGCATAAATTTAACTTATATCTAGTTCCTGAACAACATAGAGTTAAACAAGCATCTAGTATATTTAAAAATCGTGCTTTAATCTGGTGGGAAGATATAATTGAACTTCAATTACAACCTGATACATGGGGTCATTTAAAAAGAGCTATGCGTTGTAAATTTGTCTCTCTTTCTTATCATCGTGAATTGTGTAAGAAACTACAATGCTTAGTTCAAGGTAACATGTTTGTGAGATAGTATTATGTTGAGCTTCGTGAGAGCATGACCCGTTGTGGTGTTGTGGAGCACTCGGAGGAAACGATGTGGCACTTCTATGATGGATTGAGGCATGAGATTCAAGATATCATTTATTATAAAGAATTTAGTACTCTTAGTCATTTGTTCCATCTTGCCATCATTGCAGAGAAAGAATTGCAGGAACAACAATACAGGGCAAGAGACTCCTATCCACCATGAGTGACGAGCACACCGGTACTAACCAAGCCTTTCTCTTCTCCAAGTGTTTGTCATGCACCTGCACATGTACCTGCACAAACATCAGCAAGCATATTGTCTTCCATCTCTGCACTAGTTGAGCTATCAGGTAAAAAGTCCTTACAGGTACCCGTTGAGGTTGCTTCATCAGCTGAAATAATAGAACACCCTTTGCAATTTGATAATGATACACTTCACCATGATATGACTAATAACTATACCGTTGTGCATGAGGATGTGAAATCTACTTTGTTACTTTCAACATCTGATGAAATTGTTAATGATGATATTGAGACGGCATCTAATGAGAGCAAACAACTTGATATTAGATCTGAAATTCAGCATGAAATCGAATTAAAAGATTCTTCTATCCTTGCACATAAAACTGATCAAACTGAAATTCATAGTCAAGATGTGTGCTATGTTGTGATTTGTGAAACTCCTTATTGTTCTGTTACTAATATAGTTTATACTCTACCCCTAGTTATCACTAAGTATTTATCTCATATTGAGCTACATAGGTGTAAATTTGATATGCCTCCCGAGTTTTTATCTTATGTTGAGTTACATAAATATAAACTTGTTTTGCCTCCCAAGTCTTGGGATAGTTCGACATTTAACGTTGCAGAATTAAAACCAACCATGAGAGCAAAAGATGAGTATGAGTCGAGGATGACTCTATTTCAAGAGGGGGAGAATGATGAGAACATCACCAGTTGGGATAGGATCATGATTGTGAGGAAACAAGTTAAGGTGCATGCTTTCCATGTTAGATTTAATTTTTATATATTTGAACTTCAGATGCTACACCATAAGATGCATTCATTTTCAATTTCAGAAATACTTTCTTGGATTAATAGAAGAGATGCATGTATATGGAACTCTTATATTATCATGGAAGTTGATTGGGGACCAATAGACGTTGAGTCGAGGACGACTCCAAATAAAGAAGGGGAGGATGATGAGGACATCCCTACCAATGATACAACCATACATGAATACCAAGATCCAATTATTCGAGTTCGAGCACGATGATTAAATCTACAGGTTAACTCGTTTCTAAGTATCTTACTATATTATCTTGGGAATAAATTACTACCTAATATTATTATTATTATTAGGAACCATGGAGATGATGAAAATCACTTGGAGATAAACAAAGAGTTGGAGAAGAACAAGAAAAGACGTCCAAGCCAATTTGAGAGTCTAATCCAACTACAATTCGTGTCCAACTCGGATTCCAGGAGCAGCGTGCACTGAAATCGTCGCCCAGGCCGCATACGGACTCCTTTTTGAAGTTTCAACCAACCACGGAAAGATAACTTCATAACCTTTCCAATGCTGCCAGTTTCATCTCAAAATTCGTTCTAGATCAACGGGAATCGTCAAAACAACATAGAGTCCAGAATCTGTCAACATGCTGTTTTCTGCATTATTGGGCCTTTGGGCCGTGTATCCAGTTGAGCCCATTAGGGGTGCGTCCCAAACTACTATATAAGGTGTTTATACAGCCATCTAGAGTTTTTGGGTTTAGTTTACGCGTTGCTTTGATAGCCGCCGCTTCGCCGGATTTGTAAGTGAACCCCAATTCGCAGATTCCAATAGAATTTTCAGTTCGATTGCGTTTTCTGCGTTCTTGCTTGTGTTCTTCGATTCGCAGGCAAGGATTAGCCTTCTTGGCGAGGTCAATCAGGTTGTGCTTGGTTGATAACCAAAGAAGCAGTGGTGTAGTGATTGCTAGGGCCGATCTCGTTGATCGGAAGCCGGATCGTCAACGTCGAGTTCTCCACAAATCATTGTTTATCCCCCCACCTGACGGAAGATCGGGCACCCCTCCTCCATCACGTTCGTGCCCAACGAAGATGATGCCGAGGACGGGCGGTCGACGACAGTCTCGTGGGTGGCGGTGGCCTGGACGGCGGGGGCCTATGGCGCCAGCGAGGGGCTGCCGGAGCTGAAGCAGGGGAGAAACTTGCAAAGGAGCGGTGGGGGCTCGTGAGCACGTGACTAACGACAAAGGTGTGAGGCCTGGGCTGTGGTGAGCGCCGTGGTTTTTATAGGGGGTCGCCGGCATCAAAAAGGGAAGGAAAACGAAGGTTTCCTTTCCTCTCCAGCGAGCTTGCCTTACATGCGATCACCGGCCATCTATAGCGAAAATGCATGGGAATAAGGGGAAAGCAACCGCCGGCGATCGGGGGACCAAGATCCGGGGCCAAATCGGAGTGACGCGGTGGCCGGCGGTGGTAATTGGAAAGGTGGCCGACGGGAAAGGAAAGGGGGGGGATCCCCTTCCATCGGAGAAGATGAATCTAACAGGTGGGTCCCACCTGTCAGCGGGCGAGCGAAAAAGGAAAGGGGCTGACAGGTGGGCCTGAGCGGTCGGTGGGGGAGAGGGGACTAGCGTGTGGGTCCATGGCGGGTGCAGCACGCGGGAGAGAGAGGGAGGTTGGCGCAGACATCTGGGTCCCACATGGTGGTGACACGGGCGCTGGGCTGGGCCGGGCTGAGGCAGATTGGTGGTTTGCGGCCCACTAGGATTCTAAACGTATTTTTCAATTAAAATAATTCCAGTAATTCATTTATTTGATTAAAGGTTGAATCATTGTTGATAAAAATTTGTAAAAAATCCTAAAATTATATCTTGGCCTCTAGATTCCATCAGTCCTTTCCTTGACTTCCAAGATTCTGACGGGCTTCTCAACATAGGTCAGATCCTCTTGTATATTCAACTGTTGAAGGTCAACTTGCTCTGTTGGGACTCGAAGACACTTCTTTAGTTGTGATACATGAAACACATCATGTACCCCAGCCAATGAGGGTGGTAGATCTAACTGGTAAGCGACCTCGCCTTGACGTCGGACGATGAGGAAAGGTCCAACGTATCAAGGCGATAATTTCCCTCTCATGTTAAACCTTTTTGTGCCACGGAGGGGAGTAACTCGGAGGTAAAGATGATCTCCCTCTTCAAAGGCTAGATCTCGACGGCGATTGTCCGCATAGCTTTTCTGTCGAGATTGGGCTGTCTTGAGTTTGTCCCTCATGATTCATACTTTCTCTTCAGCTTCCCGAAGGATGTCCATTCCAAAAACTTGGGATTCACCGGTTTGATCCCAAAGTAAATGTGTTCTGCACTTGCGTCCATATAAAGCTTCAAATGGAGACATTTGAAGGCTGGCCTGATAACTATTATTGTACGAGAATTCGGCGTACGACAAACTATTGTCCCAAGTTCCTCCAAAGTCCAAGGCACATGCCCGGAGCATATCCTCTAATATCTGATTTACCCTTTAGTTTGTCCATCAGTCTGAGGGTGGTATGCTGTGCTGAAGTTCCAAACCATACGGTGCCATTCTCGTCTTCTGAAAATCCTGGGGCCTTGCCCCACCTCATGTTCTTCTTAATTGCTGCTATGTTCGGGTCTTCTAACTGAGCTTCATGGATTTGCTCGAACAGGACTGGTCGGGCCTCGAGGGTGGCTAGGTATGCTCCTGTGGTTATCCCGAGGTTTAACTTTTCCATCTCCTTATACAACAAAGGCGCATGATCCTGAATCACGATGGCGGTGCAATATCCTTTATGACTTAATGCATCAGCTACCACGTTTGCTTTGTCGGGATGGTAGTGAATGCCTAGGTCGTAGTCCTTTATCAATTCTAACCATCACCTTTGCCTAAGGTTGAGATCCGGCTGCGTGAAGATATACTTCAAACTCTTGTGGTCCATGAAAACCTCGCACCGGTTTCAAACCAAATAGTGCCTCCATATCTTCAGGGCGTGTACTACAGCGGCCAATTCTAGGTCGTGGGTAGGGTAGTTTAGCTCATGGGGTCTCAATTGCTGGGAGGCGTACGAGACAACTTTCCCATCCTGCATAAGAACACATCCCAAACCCTGGCGAGATGTGTCGCAATAGACATGGAAGTCCTTCCTTATATATGGTAGGGTCAGTATGGGTGCTGACACCAGCCGTGTCTTGAGTGTCCGAAAACTTTCCTCGCATTCGGGAGTCCATTCAAACTTCTCTCCCTTCTGCAACAACTTGGTCATAGTCTTGGCTATCTTGGAGAAATTCTCGATAAATCGTCGGTAGTATCCTGCTAAACCAAGAAAGCTCCGTATCTCAGATATGTTGGTGGGTGGCAGCCAATCTGTAACTGCTCCCACGGTGGCAGGGTCTACCACGATACCTTGTGCAGAGATGATGTGTCCTAGGAACTTCACTTCCGTCGTCCAAAATTTACACTTGCTGTACTTGGCATACAACTGATGTTCCCTTAGTTTTCCTAGGGTCAACCGGATGTGGGTTTTGTGCTCCTCTTTGTCCTTGGAATAGATGAGAATGTTCTATAAACACCACGATAAACTTGTCCAAGTATTCCATGAACACCTTATTCATCATATTCATGAAGAAAGTTGGGGCGTTGGTCAAACCAAAGGACATGATGGTGCACTCATAAAGTCCATAGCGAGAGGTGAACATCGTCTTGGGTATGTCTTCCTCTCGGATGCACAGCTGATGATAACCGGATCGTAGGTCGATCTTGGAGAACACAGTGGCTCCTTTCAGCTGATCAAATAGATCATCGATCCTGGGTAATGGGTACTTGTTCTTGATGGTTACCTCATTCAGGGCTCGATAATCTACGTACATACGCTTAGCCTTGTCTTCCTTCTTCTCAACGAAGATGATGGGGGCTCCCCATGGGGATGTGCTGGGTCTGATATATCCCTTCTTCTCAAGGTCTTCAAGCTGCTACTTCGTTTCTGCTAGCTCATTAGCGGCCATCCGATATGGTCGCTTATAGATGGGAGTGGTTCCGGGTACTAGATCAATCCTGAACTCGATGTCCCTCTTGGGTGGCATCCCTGGTAAATCCTCCGGAAATACATCGGGGTACTCGCGGACTACCGGTATTTCTTCCAAGGTAATCTGGTGTAAACGAGGTCTACCGGGATTCTGGCTCAACATCTGAAAGGTGACGACAGTCCCTTCTTCACTGGTCAGGTCACTTGCCTTTGGGCACATCTTATCACTCCTTGATGTTTGTTGAGCCAGACCATTCCTAGAATCAGATCCAAACCTTTGCATTCTATTAGAATGGGGTTGGCCCAGAATATTGTACCTTGGATATCTACCCATACCCTTGGACTATAAGAGTGGGCTTGGGTTTGTTTGCCTCGGGTGGCTATCAGTACTGGTCTTGCTAATTCGCATTTGTTCAGGTTATATTTTTCCACAAAAGTTGTTGAAATGAAAGAATGCGTAGCTCTAGTATCAAATAAGACCACTGTAGGTGCTGAATGTACGGTGAACTTACCCATAACGATCTCCGGTGCCGCCTGGGCTTCTTCGGCAGAGACATGGTTGACGTGGGCGTGGACGGTAGGATTGGCCGTGACTCCTTGCAGATGCTTGGGGTGGGGGCACTGGTGGGAGTAATGACCTTCTTGGTGGAAGTTGAAACAGATCACGGGCTTGCCGTGCTTGTCGAGCAGGACCTCTGCTTTCTTGGTAGGGGCAGATGAGCAGCTGGTGCGGTGGGAGCGGGGCGAGGGTGTCTTGCTCCCGAGGTGTTGGCGGGTGGAGCGGGACGGTATACTGGGCGCGGGTGATATTGGGGCACCGGTGGGGGAGGTGCAAAACGTGGCCTCTGCGCCATTCCTTGGTTCTGGCAGAAGGCGATCATTCTCTTCTTCTTCAGGTCAACCTTGTTATGCTCGGTCTCTTGAATGATATCCTTGTTGACCAACTTCTGAAAGTTGGCGTAGTCTCCGGAGACCAACTGAAGGGAAAGCTCATCCTTCAGCCCCCAGAGAAACTTAGACTGTCGGGTCGTATCCGTACGGACTTCCTCTGGCGCATACCGGGCTAGCCGGTTAAACTCGTGCAAATACTCAATCACGGACCTGCTTCCTTGTTGCAGGTCCCTAAACTCCTGCTGCTTTTGGGCAATTATGCCGACGGGAACGTGGGCAGCGCGAAAAGCGGCAGAGAACTCTGCCCAAGTATGGACGTGTCCCTCCGGCAGAGTCTCACATAGGTTATCCCACCATTCAGCGGCAAGTCCCTAGAGTTGGTGGGCAGCGAAGGCTACCCTCTCCTATTCAGTGCAGGTCAGGAGATCCAACTTCTTCCCAATCGTCCTTAGCCAGTCACCAGCCTCCATGGGGTTGGTGGTGCTGGAGAAGGTGGGAGGGCGGACGCGGAGGAATTCCGATAGCTGAGAAGCTGGTGCCAGAGCCGGAGTGGCGGGACGTGGGGGCTCGGGCTACTGTTGGTGCAGACGGAAGAGTTGAGCTTGTTGCTCCTGCATCTGATTCTACTGTTGTTGCATCTGATTCAGTAGTGTGGCTATCAATTGGTTTTGATTGGCCATCATTTCGGCCAGAGTTGGATGATTGGCGATTGGGGCTTGCCTTTGCCCCGTCGCTCCCCATTGGGGCAGATTCCCGTTGTCTCCACCATTCTGAGGGGCATCGGATCCTTGAGTGTTTGTCATCCTGAAGTGGGGTTTCCCAAAGCAGACATACATTTAGAGGGAATGTGACTAAATTTTATTTAAAAAAGTTTTGAACTAAGGCTATTACATACTGATTCTTTATTTAGTCTACACCCATGCCTTATATTTGACATGAGTGGCAATACAATCAAAACAACGAAAGGAAACAAGCAACCGTAAAACTACGTCTAAGGCAGCTCGGGGGACGACTCGATCACGGGCTCGACGGAGAGGGTCGGTGCAGGGGTGGTGGAGATGGAGGGCCCGACGGGAGGGGCACTGCGGGAGATCCTCTTGGGCCTAACTGTGGGGATCCAGAGTAACTTCCGCTTGCGAGGCAGAAGGGGAGTGACCTCCTCTAGGTCCTTCTGCAACTCTCGAATCTGGTGGCGTAGCTGTGTGGTGTCGGTGACACTCTGGCGTAGGAGCTCGTTCTGATGCCTCAACTCTACCTCAGCGGTCAAGTGATGGTTCTGCTGAACCTGGCGACGGAGATCGGTGTTCTCGTGGTTCAGATTCTCTGATGAATGGCGGTAGAACTCGATGGTGTCGTGCTGACTATCTGCGTCGAGGATGGCCTCAATGTGAAGATTGTCCATGGCCTCCAACAATCTCATGGTGCGGGCGATGGCGGAGTTGCGGTGGGTGAGGGAGCTGATGTAGATGTTGCGGTGACTCCTATGGGTATGCTGAGCTGGCCATCGTAGACCAACCTGAGCTTAGCGAGGGCCTAGAGAGCAGCGTGCTGGCTGGCCACCACAAAGGAAGGTCCTCCGACTCCATGGGTGTAGAATTCAAGCTGTGTGGGGGAGGGGCGGATGACGACCGTGACCTCGCAATAGCTCTCATTCATATCGGGAAAGATCCCGTGGAACGCGGACTCATGCACGAACCCTAGGAAGTCGACGAGCATGCGAAGCTCGCGGATGAATCCAGCCTCATCACGGAGAGTCCCACTCATGGTATGGACCGGCATCTACAAAAGAGAGAAAGTTTTTGTAAAAATCCAGAAGACGAGATAGTAAGTAGTTTTGTAAGAAAATATGGTTAATATAAATCCTAGGGTCAGGTCTGTTTGGCTTCCTACAGTCAAGTCGGCTCTGATACCATCTTGTAACGCCCAGATTTGATAAATCTGGACCTTTATTGAAATTCCACAGAAAATCAATAAAACAAGACGTTCATCACACGACCACGTACAATACGACAAGCATTCATGGTTCATAGACCATATTAGTACAAAAGTGATAAAGTTGAGAGAAACTAATAAAATAAGGGTCCTAGATGAACGCCTCCTTCCAGTCTCGCCTTGACTAGGTCGCTACTCCAGACCTTCATCCTCCTCGTAGTAGACGGGCTCTGGTGGTGTAAGTCAACGGGGGTGGGTATAATCGTACTCAGTAAGCCACCAGATGCAAATATAATGCAGAGTAATAACAAGGAAGGTAGTGGCTAATTTTGCGGAAAAGCATATTTGTAAAGCAATTAAATGTGATCAAGTTATTAATATAGAAATGTAAACATGTGTATGCATCATCTTCTAACTCGAGGGGTACAGTCATCCCACCCTCGCTCAACAGTCCTTACATGCCATGAATAACACATTCATTCAAACAATAGTAAACTAACTGCAAGAAGTCACACAACCCGCCCTTGACCGTGGGCTCGGCTTTTTGAAAAGATTAAAACTCTGATCAGAGGTGTACCACTGTACCCACAAGGCACGCACTCATCCCATACACCAAAGTATAACGAGATGACCCATACCACGGGAACTCGTGCCAAAACCTTCCATATGGAATGCTCCAACCTGACAGCACACTCTTATGGGTTTCATATGGTGCCCCGACGCGTAGAGCCAACACCATACCCCCCCCCTTGAGCCACGTCGGTACAAGTCACCCACAGGTTGCCCCTTGCCCCCTCCACTATGGTGCATCGAGTCGGTTTGTTCCATACTTCTAGTTAGGACTTACCCATTAGACTTGTGGTTAGTACGGAAGTGCTTTGCAACAGATCCCGCAGACCGGTCCTTATAGTGCCCCGGGTGCGACCAACCAATGCCCTAGCTTGCATCCGGAACCCACCATACTTATAACATAGCCAACTCCAACAGAGTCCAGAGATGAGAATAATGGGAAATACATATAGTAGAATCCGTCTATCTACAACTCATTTATCCTATAGCAGTTGTGTCGGTACATTCGACACTAGCTAATATAATATTGTAGAGTGACAAGGAGTTAAGGCTCGATAAGCATGGCTTGGGTTTACACACAAGGACGGGGATCTAATAAATATAATGTAGGGCTTGATATTAGACTAATGCAATATTATCCTATGAGTTATAGCGATAATTTATTAAAACATGGGCTCAATTATGATCAAAATAGGGGTTGTGACTTGCCTTGCTCAGCAAATGGTGATGGTGGAACCTCGGGGTAATAATCCGGCTCCTCGACGGTCTCATTGTCTTCTTGATACGGAAAAATTAAACACAACATTCAATAAACAATAAAAATACCACAAAATATATACATACAAGTTTATGGTTTTTAGACAAGGGGATTTAAGCCTTAGTATGGTGAAGTTGTGTTGGAAAATATTAATGATTTAATGTTTAAGGATTTCCTGAATTATTTTTATGAAAAGTCAATTTATTCCTAAGGGGTTTTTATTCATTTATTTAATAAGAATATTTTGTGCCAAAGTAACATAGTATTTTTATGGCATCAGTTGGTAGATAATAAAAAGAGGAATTTAACAAAATTTGAATGGTTAAATTTGGAGTTAAAATGAGCAAGTTATGAATTTTCAAAGTTTAAACAATTTTCTGGAATTTTATTTAAACTGAAAAATAGTCTCTGGTCCACGGTGAACCAGGTTCACCGTGAACCCGTGACTGTGTGCGTGGGCTGGCGGGGGAGTAAGTGAGATCCAACGGCCCAGAGGGCTCGATACCCTTTCGGCATGGATCAACGGCCGGGATTAAATCCCATGGGGGATTTAATTACTGCCGCCCGATCTCAATCGCATGGCCAGAAACCAATCTGGCACGGCACGTGGCGCAAAGGGTATTTTACCCGTCTTCCCCAACTCCGGCGTCACGGCGGCGAGCTATTCCGGCGACGGTGAGGGCCTAAAGGCTTGGCTACCGACTGAAATGGAACCAGGGGAGTGTGGGGAATGCGATGGTACCAGAGATGGCGATGGTGGGGTAGTGGCGGCGGTCGGCGACGAGAATAGACGGCGGAGTTCTTCGGGTTCGTCGGCGGTGAGGCGATCTAGTGGTGTTCGTGCCCAACGAAGATGATGCCGAGGATGGGCGGTCGACGACGGTCTCGTGGGTGCCGGTGGCGTGGACAGCGGGGGCCTGTGGTGCTGGCGAGGGGCTGCCGGAGCCGAAGCAGGGGAGAAACTTGCAAAGGAGCAGTGGGGGCTCGGGAGCGCGTGGCTAACGACAAAGGTGTGAGGCCTGGGCTGCGGTGAGCACCGAAGGTTTCCTTTCCTCTCCAGCGAGCTTGCCTTACATGCGATCACCGGCCATTTATAGCGAAAACAGATGAGAATAAGGGGAAAGCAACCGCCGGCGATCGGGGGACCGAGATTCGAGGCCGAATCGGAGTGACGCGGTGGCCGGCGGCGATAATTGGAAAGGTGGACGACGGGAAAGGAAAGTGGGATCCCCTTCCATCGGAGAAGACGAATCTGATAGGTGGGTCCCACCTGTCAGCGGGCGAGCGAAAAAGGAAAGGGGCCGACAAGCGGGCCCGAGAGGTCAGTGGGGGAGAGGGGACTGGCGTGTGGGTCCATGGCGGGTGCGGCACGCGGGAGAGAGAGAGGTTGGCACCGACATTTGTGTCCCACATGGTGGTGACACGGGCGCTGGGATAGGCCGAGCTAAGGCAGATTGGTGGTTTGCGGCCCACTGGGATTCTAAATGTATTTTTCAATTAAAATAATTCCAGTAATTCATTTATTTGATTAAAGGTTGAATCACTATTGATAAAAATTTGTAAAAAATCCTAAAATTATATCTTGGCCTCTAGATTCCATCATAAATTTTTCAAGTTAAAATTTGAAGTATTCCTTCATGTTTGGCTTTAATAGGGTTCTTTTAGTATTTTCTTTAATTTCATAAATCCTTTATATTCCAAAAAATCCATTTTATTTATTTTATTTATTTTTAATTCTTGGGATGTTACACTCACCCACTAGCTTCTCCACACTATGCTAGAAATTGACTCACATGCTCTAGTGTGGTTTTGTTACCCTCACCGTCGAACTTGGTGAATTCAGGTAATCTATATTCACGAGGGTAAGGTATTGTATCGAAATGATTGGGGTACGACTTTCGGTAAACCCTAGCTCGACCCCTAGGTACGAAGCCAGTGCACTCCCTAAATAGTGCGCGGATCCACTCCTCAATGTCATCCTGACCTACTGCCTGCGCACGCCTCTCATACGGGGGCGCGACACATGGTGGGATGTCGGCATGTCGGCCATGGGGCTCCTCATCGTGCACTGTTGTATGATGTGTTCGGGCCTATGCGCTTGTGCATGCGGTGCGGGCAGCGTGGGCAAAACTAGCGCCGGTGTAGGTGGAGGCGGCGCATGGTAAGCGGTGCTAGTTTGGCCGTAAATATAATGATTAGTCTTGGCCATGGATATCGAGTCTGAAAACATAATAGCTTTGCCGGTAGTACCGTAAGTTTTGCTATAAATGTGATTTATCGGAGGTATGCTGGGAGCTGGAGGTATGGCCTCGGTAAAACCAAACCTTCTAAGCGACGCCTCTACTTGAGAGCTAACTGCCGAATCTAAACGGTTGGCTAGCGAAGCGCTAACGGCTTGGTCTACTGATGCAGCTATCTTTCGCTCAATCTCTAAAGAAGAAAAAGGAGGCGATACTGGAGTTACCTTGATCCGAACGAGGTCGGGGACGTTGACGTCACGCTTGATGAAGCCCGCGCGTGTTTTGACATAGCTCCCAAGCATGAGGTCCTGGAGCGCCTTCATTTTTGCCTCAATCTCTGCTCGGTCTTCTATAGGAATATCTTCAAGGGTAGGCATCATGATGTTGCGGTTGTTGATATCCGTGCCTCCCATGGGATCCATCGGCGGTGTAGACGTAGTAGTCGTTGTAGACGTACCGGTGGCCGATGTAGATGTACTTGTCATGTTGGCATAGCCTTCTCTAGCAGAGTCGCCAAAAGTGTGTTGACACAAAAATGTGCCCCGCACTTGGGTCAGTTCGACGATCCAAAAGTGTGTGGATACTTAGAGACGAGCCTAAGCGTAACACAACACCGACGTCGCGTTCCGACTACCCTTAACCGTGGTAAGGGGTGGAGTCACTAGGTGATCAGATCATATATAAATAATCCAATTAGCCGAAAAGAAATGTATTAAACAGAATAAATCAGCAAGCCGAGTGGAGCCTAACTGATCCGAAGTATACAGTGCGAAGGGTATCGCCAAAGGGTACCTTCGGTGTCCGATGCGAAGGGTCCCGCTGAATGGTGCCTTCGGCGTTCGGAGTGATCTGGCTGAAGGCAGGCTCCAAACAGATCTTGATGCGACAATCACCTCCAAACAACGGGGTTCGGCGAGAAGTCACTGACACGATAAAATAACTCGAACGCAACGTGTGGGTGTGACTTCGTCTGACGCGGGGTACGAATGTGGCGAAGCTTGTCGTGACGAAGCCTGTTGTGAAGCATGCTAGCATGCGGGACTCAGTCAAACCGACAACAGCGTGATGGTCCAGTACGGGTAGTCGAAGCAGTATTCCCGCCGAGGGGTGTTCTAGTAGCCTCCGAAACCAATCTCTTGGCTCCGGACACCTCCAGCGAAGTGGCTCCGAGCGTGGAAACCTGCAACAGAATACAGATCAAGTGACAATTCGGCCTGGGGATCGATCTCTGCTAAGTGTTGCACTAGAGAGCGAAGGTAGCAATCTGTTATGCAGATTAGCGGATACTTCACAGGCGAAGTAACAAGGCGATAGCAATCTATTACGTAGATTAACGGATACTTCACAAGCGAAGTAACAAGGATTACCACTATTCCGAAGTGGCCGTCGGAGGGCTTCCAGGAAAACCCACGAAGGTTGTAGAAAAGTAAAGGTACGGTTCAAAGCTAGGGCTTTGTGTTGATTTCTATTGGGGGGGTAAATGAACCGGCCTCACCCCTATATTTATAGGGGCTAGACTTCTAATCTCTAAGCCTAATCTGGTAGGATTCGTCCTAATCACACATTGGGATAAAACTTAGCTAGAATCGGACTCAACTCTATCTCTGATTTTGTGCCCGAAGTGGTCCTTCGGCCAGGCCCACCGAAGCCTGCTCCTTGGGCCGAAGCTTCGGCGAGGTGGGCCTACGAAGGCCTTCGGGCCGAAGGTAACAGGCTTTCTGAAGCCCATAGCTCTATGGGCCTTTGGCCCTGTAGGGCTTCGGCCTAGTCTAGGACATGTGTATTTTCGGCCCAAATTACCAAAATTGATATTTTGACAATCTTAACCATTAATGCCATTTTTTGCTATCAACAGTATCTAGATTATGCATTAAGGAAGCTAAGAATTTCACAACTTATTGTAGAATCCGCCAGTTAACTATGCAAGATAGAGGATAAGGATCATGGCTCATGCTTTATTGATGGACGTGAAGTTGATACACATGTGTCACTTCTCATTGTGCTTTTTAACTAGTACTAGATTTAATACCCAATTTAAGTGGGTGACTTATGTATCACTCTAGCTTGTATCAGCTTCTGGACCTCTTCCTTTGCCACCTCTACCCTCTATCACAAAATGAGCCAAGGGGTCGAGCTAGAGTGAATACTGAAGTATGCCATGGTCCACTCTAGGGAAGTTTGTGGGCATCAAAGTGAATATGTTGAGGTTATCCCTTAAAGTAGTTAGCAATTGTTCATCCTCTCAACTTACATATGTCCTTAGTTGGAAGGTGTAGGACCGAGAGTAGCGACCAGAGGGAGTGAATGGGTGCCTAAAAAATTCTTTTGAATCAATGGCCTTCTCCCAACTCCCTACGCACCTCAAGAGATAACCAAAAACTTAGACCAAAATCACAGATGAAAATAGCATTATCACTCTCCTATCAAATATGATGTGTTGCAACAGTATGAGAGATCATAAGCACTAAAAATAATCTAGCCTAAAAACGACCAATGTCCTAATTGAAAAGACACCACCAAAGTGCTTAAAGGCCTATCAACAACACATTCAACTCACACGCATTTCAAATAGCACAAATAAAAACATCAACAATACTTAGGCATCTAATGAGATAAAATAAATGCAGATGATTAAATGTTCACACATGATCCAAAATGCACTAAGGAAACCAAGATACATCAATGAACGTACATAGTGCAGTCTGAAAATAAAGTGCTTGCAGTAATTAAATCTATCTAAAAAATTAATGCAAATGTACGTGAACCGAGGAAGGAAAAAATTATTGTGCTATTGATGTCTCCTGTTCATACATTCTCCCAAACACTTTCTGTGCATCCATACAAGAAACTCCCGTGCCAAGCGCACTCCAAGCCACGGGCGCTCTGCCTCAGGTCAGTGAAGCATGTACTGCCACAATGCCCATAGTTGAGAGAAGAAAACCATTAGAAGGAGGGATTAATACCCTAGCTTGTAAGCACTCTGTCGTGCATACGCTGCTGCACATGAGCTACCGTGGCAGGCCTCCACATGCTATAGGGGACAAGTCAAAGACTGGCTCGGGGAACCCCACGCGGCGTGCGATAGGCAGAGAAGAAAATCGTACGCTGGGTTTTGAAGGGAGCATAATGGCGAAGGCAGAAGAAGACACTGGGGAACCACGATGGGTAAAGTAGAAACAATCGGCGGCTGGAGGTAGGAGAAATAGAATTTTTTTTCTTGAACTCAGATTTTCAATTTGATTGAGTTAGAAACCATAGGGGATACAAATGGGAAAAGATAGATTTACCCCAAAGGTATAGATTCTGAAATACAGATGCGAGCCCAAAGGGAAAAACAGTAAAATCCTAATTAAAGGTAGATTTTCCTGATGCAGAGCTTTCGTAGCAGCTGCAACTTCGCTTCAGGACGGTCTGATCTAAGATCAATGGTCTAGATTGGGGCATCAATTTTGCGCCAAAACCGACAAAGTGTCCACTGTCTTCGCATCGGGTACCCGGATTAGGCCGGCCCGATTCCACGGCTCCCTAAGCCTGGCAATCGCTCACCGCCTGTTTACCTAAGTCAAAACCGATCAACAGAACAACGGATCCCCTACCGTTCCTAGCCCATGTACCCGGATTGGACCGGCTCGACACCACGGCCCCTCTACCTGACAGTCGCACGTCGCCCGTGTACCTGAGTCACACACGACCCAAGACACGACATGTCTCTCTCTTCTCTCTTTATTGACTTCCGTTGACAATCACTCATCATTTCTGGAGTCATGAGGCCCATGATCTTCAACATGGCTCCTCAATCTCCCCCTTGATGAGTGCATTGTCAACACCCTCTTCATCAATGCTTAAGAACCTACGAACACATGTGGAAACACAAAAACAAAACACAAGAGAACAGAAAGAAGAAAATAAAATAAAGGTTTAACCTTAATGACAAAAAGGCAAACAAAAGCGAGAAAGCGGTCATTATGGTTAAACAGAAAAGAAATCAACAAAAAATTCAAAAACACAACTCAAACGAGTGCAATCTCTGAATTATTAACAAGGAGATCCATAGAGTAAAGATAAAAGAGACTAAAAACTCCCCCTGAAACAAATCCCAGAGAAAGCTAAAGGCAAAAGAGACTAAAAACTCCCCCTAAAACAAATCCTAGACAAAGCTAAAACTCCCCCTAAACTCTTCTAAAAGATCAAGTAACCCAAAATCCCCCCTTATTGACAACTGGACTCATCAAGTGACACTAAAATGCACTCAAAAGAGACACGACTCAATCTCCTCCTGAAATGCAGCTCCCCCTCAAAATATGAAATGAATGCAACTAGGTTGCAAGTGGAGTGTAAAAAGCATGCTTCTCAGAGATGATTGACTGTAATTACAAAATCTAGCAAGTATGGCGCAAAATACTGTCTAAGACACTTGGCATGATCAGTGCAATAGAAGATATCCAACGAAAGTCATTAGCACACATTTTCAGATTTTTGCAAATAAAAGCATCACCACATTTTCTAGTTGACAGGAAACATAAAGCATGAAGTGCAGAAGCTAGCTAGTATCTACCAAGATAGGCATAATCCAAAAACTCAAAGCTTTAGGAAACTTGTTATCTTTTTAATTTTCATGCTTTTTTCTTTTTTCATTTGTGCCAGGGGTTATTTGCATGTCAACCTTATGCTAACCGACCAAGTCAAGCCTATGCTAGAATAGGACCATCGGAAGCTTAAAACATTGGCCTTGGCATACATTACAATGTCCTAGTTCATACCAAAGTGTTATGGTAAGTAGTCCAAAACAATGCAATGCGACACAGCAAACCCACATGGATCTTTTCACTTAAGCATAAAAGGCATGGATTTTCCATTTTTATGATTTTTATCATTTTACATCATATTTTCTATGTTAAAGTATATAGATATCCAAGTTGCATATCTGCATCTAAGTGAAGGATTCAACTACCAGGCATGTAAAAGATAGAAAAAGCATTCAGCCTACACATGCTAGTTACCAAAAGAAATGGTGATCATTTTTCAATTTTAAAGAATAAAAGTCATGCATATGACATATATCAGATATATCATGTGAACTAAAGCAAAGCATGATTATTGACAGGTATTCAAAAGCATATACTAGCAAGACTGAGTAAAGCCGTTCAATCATATAACAGAACCAAGCTCAATGTGTGATATATGAATGTGTATGATATGAATTCACACAAAAAGACTCAAATAAAAGAGTAAAGAAGAAAGAAAAGACTCAAAATATCCTAAAAAGGATACACAACTCCCAAATCCCCTTGCAAATGCTCAAACGTAGACTGATCTAGGGGTTTGGTAAGAATGTCAGCCAACTGATGATGGATATCAACATGAACAAGGTCAATTACACCTTTCTCATATTGATCCCTTAGAAAGTGAAAGCGTACATCAATATGTTCGGCTTTCGAATGAAGACATGGGTTTTTCAATACACTAATTGCACTGGTGCTATCACAAAACAAAGGCACTCTGGCAGGGAAAGACAACCCAAAATCTTTCAAAGTGGAAATCATACAAACCAACTGTGAACAGCAGCTACGTACTCAGCCTCAGTAGTAGGAAGCGCAACTCCAGATTGCTTTCGCGAAGACCAAGAAACAAGCGAAAAATCAAGAAAGTAGCAAGTACCGGAAGTCGACTTGCGATCCAGTCGGCACCCACCAAAATCAACGTCGGAAAAGCCAGATAACTTAAGAGATGATGATGCAGAATAGTAAAGACCGAGATCAGATGCATAGGTAAGATACCTGAAAATGCGCTTGATGACCTGCCGATGAGATGTGCGTGGTGAAGACTAGAAGCACACGCACAATCCCACGATGAACTGTATGTCCGGTCTCATCATCGTCAGGTATAGAAGCGATCTAATCATCCCTCGATGCTCTCTCTCGTTGACCTTGATGCCGCTCTCGTCCTTGTCTAGGCCCCCAGATATGCCCATGGGGGTCATCTGAGGCTTCAGCTCTCCACCGAAGATGGACTTCTTCAGCATATCTCGCATGTACTTGCTCTGGTGGATGAAGATGTCGTCCTTGGTATGCTTGATCTGGAGCACTAAGAAGTACTTGAGCTCACCCATGAGTCTCATCTCAAACTCGTTGTGCATCTGCTCAGAAAACTTGGACACGAGCTCATTAGTAGAACCACCAAAAATAATGCCATCCACGTAAATCTAAGCAATCAAGGAATCAGAGCCAACTCTGAGCAAGAAAAGAGTATGGTCCACATAATTCATCACAAAGCTATTCCCCAATAAAACTGCTTTAAACGATCATACTAAGCCCTAGGGGCTTGCTTCAGACCATATAAAGTTTTCAACAACTTGAAAACATGTCGAGGAAACTTAGGGTTTTCAAAACCGGAGGGCTGCCTAACATAAACCTCCTCCACTATATACCCGTTCAGAAACGCACTCTTGACATCCATTTGAAAAAGCTTAAAACCTTTCGAAGCAGCGAATGCCAAAAGTATGCGATTGGACTCAAGACGGGAAATAGGGGTGAAAGTCTCCTCAAAATCAATACTCTCCTTCTGGCAAAAACCCTAGGCAACTAATTGAGCTTTGTTGCGCACCACAACCTCATCTTCACCTTGCTTGTTCTTAAACACCCACTTGGTGCCTATGGGGTTGCAACCTCGTGGCAGCTCAACTAGGGTCCAAACCCGATTGCGAACAAAATTTCCAAGCTCTTCTTGCATGTAATTTATCCAATTTTCATCAAATAAAGCGTGAGCAACATCTCGAGGCTCAACAATGGCAACAAAAGCAGACTCAGCAAAAATAGCGAGTGAACCATCCTAAGAAAGCAAAGATCTCGTAGTGAGATCACCGATGATGAGCTCTGAGGGATGATCATGCTAAACTTCTCAGGATCCTTGGTGATCAGTTGTCACCTCACTAGAATCAGCAGATGGCACCTCTATACTAGACTGAGGAGGCTTGATCGAAGTGGAAGTAGTGATCGGAGGTCCGCCCTTGTCCTCAGTCGAAGTCTTAGAAGGTGTGGGTTCTATAGGCTATGCAGAAGGCCCACCCTCATCAACAACGGGAGTGTCATCATCTTCCTTAAAGATGGACTCTCCAAGCTCATCATCACTAGAAAGCTCAAAAGAAGGTGAGCATCTCCAAAAGCCTCTCTATTTTTCACTCTCCATTTGTCCATTTTAGCCAACTCTCTAAAAAGATTTCTCTCCAAATTTGCTATACACTCCAACAAACTATCTATTTTGAACTCTCTAAAACATTTACTCCTCATTTTAAAATCCAAAAATAATTTGAAAGATTTGGTTTCTTTTTGAAATCTCAATTTCTAACCTTAGAAATCCCCAAAATATAAATTTCAAATGTTCAAATGTTCAAATTTTCAAAATTTCGAAAATTATATTTTTTTTCTTCTTTTTGAAAGATTTAATTTCTTTTTGAAATATCAAATTCTAACTTATAAATCGCAATTTATAAAATTTTCAAATTTTAGAAAATTTATAAAAAATATATTTCCTCTTTATTCACGTAAAAAACAGTCTCCATTTTTTGCAAAACCAAGGATGCTCCTATGCATGTTTGTCTGCTACTATGCATGCTTGCATGAGGCTGCCAACGTGGGCCCACCACAAAATGGCCATTCAAGTTGGCTGGCCAAATTTGGCCAACATGAAGATTGATTTGGCTAGCCGACCGGTTGGCCATTCTTTTGGAGTGCTTTTTTGAGTTTAGTTGGCTAAACTTTGACTTGGAGAGTGGAATAGAGAGCCTTTTGGAGATGCTCTAAGTGAAGGCATAGACTCATCAAAAGAAACCTCACATGTCTCGACAAGCTGCTAGGAGTCGAGGTTCCAAACACAGAAGCCTCAAGAATGCAAAGCATGACCAAGAAAGACTCCATCCTAGCAACGAGACTCAAACTTGTCCAAATGCCCTCCCTTCTTGAGCATAAAGCACTTGCAGCCAAACGCTCGCAAGTGGCTCACCTTGGGTTGTCTACCAAACCGCAACTCATATGATGTCTTACCTAGGTAAGCTCTAAGAAAAATGTGGTTGGCCAAATAGCAAGTTGTGTTCAACGCTTCAGCCCAAAAGCATCTATGAGTCCTATGCTCATTGTCAGAAAACTAGCGTGCAGTTCTTTCGTTCCACAACGTCGTTCTGTGGGGGAGTGTAAGGAGTAGAAAACTAATGCTCAAGACCCTGATCACTACAGAAGCTGACGAACTGAGAATTCTTGAACTCAGAACCATTGTCAGAGCAAATTGCCCAGATCCGACCATTGTTCTCATTCTTCAGCTTTAGGATCAGATCATGAACAAACTGAAAAGCCTCATCCTTAGACTCCAAAAAGAAAACCCACTAGAGTCGAGAAAAGTCGTCAACTATCACAAGTACGTACCACTTCCCACCGACTAAACGTACCCGAGCTGGACCAATAGTATCCATGTGTAATAGCTCTCCCGGGTACGAAGTAATCACCTGAGTCACAATTGCGTGATAAGCGGCAACCATCTTCCCATGATGATAGGGATGGAAAATTAGATTCTTCTCCATCTTAAGCTTGAGCAATCCTTGGATGCGGTCTAAAGAACTCAATCTGACTAGCAGATCAAAGCTCAAATGACTTAGTCTCCTATGCCACCTCCAGAGCACATAAGAGGATCCAGCGATCAAACAACGAAAAGGGCCAAAAGAACTAGAGAAATCAATCTGAAAAACCTTACCAAAGGGTAAGATCTGGCAAACCAAAGACCCTCTAAATTCAATAACAGAAGACATGCCCTTCTTAAGACTAACCTCTAAGCCCTCCTCAAAAAGTTGCAAAACAGAAACCAAATTAAAGCCCAAATTTCCAACCAAAGCAACATTCTTCAAGGAGAAATGCTCAGAAATCTGAATTGAGCCAAAATTGTGTACCTTCCCTTGACCATTGTTCTCGAATGTGATGTATTCCTTGGATCTCGGGAAAGTGAGGCTGAAGAACCATCTGCGATGTCCCGTCATGTGGCGAGAGCATCCCAAATCCATGATCCATATGTCCTCCAAGCCTCGATCCTGCAAAATCAATGGTCATAGGGGGAGCAAACGGCTCGACACTAGGTTTAGCAAAAGAGCTAAACCAGTGTTGAGCCATCTGCTCAAAAGTAGGAAAGCAGAAAGAATCGTAAGAGTCTGGACCAAAGCGCGGCTGAAAGTGTGGTCCTTTGTTCTGCCTAAATTCACGGCGACAAGGTCCAAAGTCGTATCCAAAATGACCTAGAGCTCTACCAGAGCGAAAACCACCCTACGGAGCACGGGCACGAAAGTCGTCTCCTCTACCACAACCTACACGACATGCCCTCGCATCTAGCCTCTCTCTGCATCGAGGGACTCTCTGTCTACAACCCTACTGGTAGCTCCTACCCACCTAAAGCTCACTCTGCTCTCTCCACCCGCTTCCTCCTGAAGAAAAACTCCATAAGATGCCCTGCTCTCTGATAGAGCTCACAATGATAGATAGGCTTCTTGGGATGTGGTTGAGGCTTGGGTTTCTTTCGCTTAGTGGTGTTGGGTCTTGGCTCTTTGGTACGAGATGGTCCAGGTAGAGAGTCAAGAGAAGTGTGAAGGCTCTTGGGTTTCAGGATCCAGACAGGCTTCTTGGGTGGAGCTTTAGGTTGTTCTTGGAACACTCTATCCTTAGGTTGACTGGCCTGAAAAGATTCAGTGGAGTAAGTCTTGGGATATCTCTGCTCTAGAGTCATCTTACTCCACTCCACTGCATGGCTCAGGACACTCTCAAAGTCAGCCTTGGTGTAGGTGTAACCTACTCCAAACCCATCCTGCCTCTTGAACTGTTGGATCATCATGCCAAGCTGAGGCTCTCTGGCACTCACCCAACTCAGGATCTGACGGATGTAAGAGTTCTCATCCTGAGCATCAGCTAACTCCACTCTCAAGGAAGCTAGCACCTCCACCTGAGACAAGCAGATCTCACACTCTTCATCAACCTGAACAGATCTTTTAGCTTTCATCTTGATCAGCTCCATCCTCAGAGACAAGCAGTTCTCACAGACAGTGGGTGGAACTGACAATGTCTCAAGCTCAAGCTTAGTCTGTTATAACTCAGCACAAACTCTCTCTAGCTTGCTCGTTTGCTTATCACCCTTCACTCTCAACTCATCTAGGTCAGCTAAATGGGATGGACAGTCTCTTTCAGCTCCAACTGAGCGCTTTCAAGCTCAGTGGCCAAAGCATCTCTCTTCAACCCTCTCGATGTACCTGGACTTTAGAGTAGTCAGGTCACATAGCAACACCTCACAATTAGGGCACTCACTGCTCTCACCCAAGCAAGGGAAAGAAGATAGACTCTCAATCTTGTTATTGGCCATAGCAAGCTCACTTTCAAGCTCATCTACCCTCTTCAAGTAATTCAACAACTTCACGCTTATAAGAGGATACCTTCTCATCGTTGTCATCAGAGTTGTTGGAGGAGCCCTTGTCTTCTTTATCCCCAAGAGCCATTGAGCAGTAGCTCTTGCGAGACCTTCGGCTGCGGTGCAAGCAAGTCTTTGGCTTGTCATCAAAGACCATGAAGTAGAGGCCCACCGGATCATCCTTGTCCTTGTCCATCCCCTTCTTGATCACGATCTCCTCATCGCTTGAGCTTGATGAAGAGGAAGAAAAGGATGACCGCTTGGAGTAGCTTCTCTCCATCTCGGGGAAGAAGGCCTTGTATCGCTTCTTGTTCTTGCACGGGTACTCCTTCAGGGCCTTTCGAAAGAACTTCATCTTGAGCTTGCCCTTTGTGAAGGTGGAGCTGTCATTCTTGTTGGAGTTGTAGAAGCCACCGTCGGTGACCTTCTTGTGTGTGTTCCGCTTGGGGAAATCAGTGATAAGGTGACCTGGATCACCACACTCAAAACAGCCATGTTTTATGCCATGTCATTTGAACATCCTTTTATCATAGACACGACGAACCCGACTATTGAACAAACACAGATCATCATCTCCTAGAAAATCCAATGGGTCCTCAGTGATAGACATCAAAGAGGACAAAGAACAACTCAAAGAAGTAGGATCGGTGGAAGGTATCGCAAGGGCCAGGGTGTTTGAACCCGAACCAGTGAGATTTGATCTCAACTGGATATCAACCTATGAGGCCTTGAACTTACTGAAAAGCTCTACGACAGTCAAGGTATCATAAGAAGCACTCTCAATAATGGATGATACATTGATCTTCCAAATCTTAGGGTCCAAGGTATGAAGAACCTTGAGCGCATGTTCATGATCTGAGACCAACTAATCTCTATCGGCCTTGTTGGCCCGAAGCTTGTTAATGATCGACTGAAAGCGACCAAACAAAGCCTCAACAGTCTCACCAGGCTTCTATGATAAATTTTCATATTCTCGCTGGTAGGTCTGATAAATCCTAGCCTTGACCTGAGTGTTCTCCTCATGGTGTGCCTGGAGGGTAGCCCAGATCTATCGAGTAGTGTCGAGATGGCTAACACGCTCAAACTCGCTGGGACCTAAACTAGAAAATACAATGTTCATTGCCTTGTTGTTCAGGTCATACTGAGCGACTATCTCAGTAGTAGTACGCTCAGCAGTGGGAAGCACAATGAAAGTAGCATGAACACATTTCCCATATTCCTGAGCTCTGGCTCAATAGATAGGCTCGCATGCGAGTCTTCCAATAGTTATAGCGAAAAACCTCAAGAGACGGGACCTTCCTAGCAGAAGTCATGATCTCTACTTTGGGTTAGAATCAGTTAAGATATGGAAAAACCCTAACCTCGCTCTGATATCACTTGTAGGACTAAGAGTAGCGACTAGAGGGGATGAATGGGTGCCTAAAAAATTCTTTCGAATCAATGAACTTCTCTCAACACCCTACGCACCTCAAGAGATAACCAAAAACTTAGAGCAAAAATATAGATGAAAATAGCACTATCACTCTCCTATCAAATATGATGTGATGCGACAATATGAGAGATTATAAGCACTAAAAATAAACTAGCCTAAAAATGACCGGTGTCATAATCAAAAAGACACCACCAAAGTGCTTAAAGGTAGATCAACAACACATTCAACTCACAGGCATTTTAAATATCACAAATAAAAACATTAACGATACTTAGGCATCTAATCAGATAAAATAAATGCAGATGATTAAATGTTCACAGATGATCCAAAATGCACTAAGGAAACCAAGATACATCAATGAACATACATAGTGCAGTCTGAAAATAAAGGGTTTGCAGTAATTAAATCTATCTAAAAAATTAATGCAAGTGCATGTGAACCGAGGAAGGACAAAATTATTGTGCTATTGATGTCTCCTATTCATACATTCTCCCAAACACCTTCTGTGCATCCATACAAAAAACTGATGTGCCAAGCACACTCCAAGCCACGGGCACACTGCCTCAGGTCAGTGAAGCATGTACTGCCATGATGCCTATAGTTTAGAGAAGAAAACCATCAGCGGGAGAGAGTAATGTCATAGCTTGTGAACACTATGTCGTGAATATGATGTTGCGCATGAGCTGTCATGCCAGGCCTCCACACGGTGTAGGGGACAATCAAAGATTGGCTCAGGGAACCCCACGCGGCGTGCGATAGGTAGAGAAGAAAACCAGACGCCGGTTTTTGAAGGGAGCACAGTGGCGAAGGAACGAGAAGACACTAGGCAACCGCGGTGGGTAAAGCAGAAACAATCAGCAGTTGGAGGTAGAAGAAAGAGAATTTTTTTCTTGAACTCAGATTTTCAATTTGATTGAGTTAGAAACCCTAGGGGGATACAAGCCTATTTTATAGGCAGCCCATTAAATGAGAAAAGACAGATTTACCCCTAGGGTACAAACTCTGAAATACAGACACAAGCCCAAAGGGCAAAAACAGTAAAATCTTAATTAAAGGTAGATTGTCATGATGCGGAGCTTTCGTAGCAGCTACGGCTTCGCTTCAGGACGGTCTGATCTAAGATCAAAGGTCCGGATTGGGGCATCGGTTTTGCGCCGAAACCGACAAAGCATCTATTGTCTTTGCATCGGGTACCTAGATTGGGTCGGCCCGATTCCACGGCTCCCTCAGCCCGGCAATCGCTCACCGCCTGTTTACCTGAGTCAAACCCGATCAACAGAGCAACGGATCCCCTACTGTTCCTAGCCCATGTACCCGGATTGGGTCGGCCCGACTCCGTGGCCCATCTGCTCTGTAGTCGCTCGCCGCTCATGTACCTGAGTCACACGCAACCCAAGACACGACATGTCTCACTCTTCTCTTTCTCTGTTGACTTCCGTTGACAATCACTCATCACTTCTGTAGCCATGAGACCCATGATCTTCAACATGGCTCCTCATAAGGTTTGATCTATTTGATCTTTATTTACTAATGCATGCCTATTACACCTCTCCAGAGGCGGGCAGGATTTGGACCATGGGTATTCAAAATTCTAAATAGCAAAAAAAAATTTATGGGTAATGGAAGATAAAAACAACATGACCACATGTACAACGAAAGATAACATTAATTATATTATTATATATAGTTTTAACATATATGATACTATAATAAATGACATAAATGATGTAACATTATATTAAATAAAAAGGTTCGAAAAAATTAGTCTCTTGTAATACCAAAAGTTAAGGAGAAATCAAATATATTCGACAATACTTTCTCCACCGTACAACGACCTTACTTTTAAAATAAAAATATTAATTGTATTATTATATATAGTTTTCAACTTACACGATATTGTAATAAGTGGTGCAAAAATATATTAAATAAAAAAGTTTAAAAATCGATCTCTTGTGAAACCAAGATAAGGAGAAATTAAATACATTATACAATACTCCCTCTGCACTACGATGACCTTACTTTTAAAAAAATATTAAATTAAAGGTAAGATAGAAATCAAATACATTAGACAATGCTTTCTCTGCTCTACATGACCTTATTTTTAAAATAAAATTATTAAATTTGTGGTAAGAGTAAGAAAATATAATTACTTATTTCTTTACGTTTCATTGCAAATAAAAAAATGGGGTGAGAGAGACTTAAACTCTAGACCTCATGATAACTCAATTGCTAAGTAACCATGTGTTAACCAACTGTGCCACCACCACATCTTGTTTAGTAACAATTTTATTTTTTCATGTATATACATAGTATATTAATTATATATATAGATAGATTTTTGTTGCAAAAATAATGAGTATTCAACTGTATACCCTTGAATATAAGTGGGTCCACCCCCGGACCTCTCCCTCACCTCTCCCTCTAAGTGAGACTTGACGATGCACGATCGCTCTACACTCTTGGGTGTAAGCTTCATAGGTTTGGCTTAATCGATGTGCATGTGTGTCAACATTCAAGTAGGGCAAGGTGCCCATACTTAATGCATCGAGCCATGTCCTAGTTGGTCCTAGCAGCTTATTAATGCACAAATATTGTGATGATGGACCGCTATGAATTGGTTTAGTATGCATTGTTAGTTGGGCAAGTATTTCAACAAGTAATATATCTACCATAAGATTGTACGATTTGATTAATGACCTAGCATTGCATGCATTCTAGCAACAAGTCAATTAGCACACTAGCTAGTCTGTGGTAACCTAATAATAATAAACCCCGTAACCATTTGATCAAGATTGGAAATAGTTAGCTTCATTGATTTTTTAGGGTACTAACTTCACTGATTTAGACACATATAAGATATTTTCGATGCATAGGGTCCTTAGCTTTATTTATGCATGTTGGGGTGATCCAATTTTATGGTATTATTATTGCATAACAATAATATCTTACCAATTATCTCACTTACCTTTCTATAATATCTCACTAAAAACCATAACCATTAGCTTGTAAGTTTGTTATGATAACATGGGAAATTTGATCATGTATTCTTTCTTTAGATGAAAATGATATGTAAGATCCACTCAAATTAATAACATATGAATCAAGAAAATAAATCCTCACTCATATCAATAACATATAAAGCAAGAAGGTAAATCCTCAGTTTCAAACAGAAAATCATTTTTTTCTTCACAAAATCACTTGTCGTTATTCAAATTACTACCTTGGTATCGATGCATGGACCTTGGCGTTAACCACTCATCCTCTAGAAATGGAGCCACTGCTGCATGGCTACATTTTCTTCTCTTCTCGTTCCGTGTTGACGCGCATGGCATGCACGATTGACCGAGAAAAAAGTTACACTCTTTGCGGGCTGACACGCAACTCTGACCCACAGTTCTACAAAGAAAGATCAGGCCCCCGGGCATACAGATTAAAAAACAATCCAGAAGTATATATCTGAACATAATGCAAAGAAAAATTATATCTTTTTCATTTCTAGAAACTGAATTGAGAATATATTGACTCTGTGGACCTGTTTGGAAGAACCGATGAGAATCGAAAAAAAACTAATATTTTCCAGTTTTTGGATTTTATTCATTTTGCAGCTATTAATTATCACAAACTGAATCAGAATCTAAACTATTTGTGAATCAGAATCTAAACTATTTGTTTCGGCTTTAAATTCTAGAAGTAGCAGAAGTAGCTGCAGCTTGTCAGAAATTTCCCAAACAGACTCCATGTCTAACTATAACTACCAAAATCTTCCTTAAACATAGACATAATTCCCAGAATTTTTATGCATGAATTTACCAATGGCTAGGTATCATATTTTCATCAGTTTTGCAATTGCCATTTACAGTTGCTGTCGAGGACCCGAATGCGTTCATCCCCATTAAACTTTGCAATTTCCATAGTGGTGATTTTTTACAATCTTCTCATAGCATACTTGCACACAATGGTGAGACAGACGAACATGGCAGGGGCAAGGGCAAGCTCTAGAAGCAGTTCCATGTCCAACATATCAAGATACATAATCCGTTCAAATTGACAATAGTACATGTTCTTACAGCTCGGACGCCTAGCTACATATGAGCTAACTGCTAGTATGACGACTCCAGTGGAACGATTTTACAACCCTAGGAAGGGGCATTGGTTCTTTGCATGCTCAGGGATTAGCTTCGTCACAACCTCCACTGGAACCCCCTTCAACTCTGGTGATTGTAGCAGACAAGACAGTAAGAAACTTGGCAATTGGTGGCAGTGATCTGTAATGCAGCTAACTGTTATATGAACTTACCATGGGGCTTGAAGTTAAAGAGGGGAGGCAGGAACCGACCATTTGGTAGCCGAGCGTTCGGGTCCCGAAGTTCATCAAAGAAAGGATGGATCAGAGCATCCAACTGTGTAAGCATTGTATTAAGCATTAGAGATATAAATTATGTTCCATCCAGGTGGTCAGGTGGAAGAGAACTCTGGGATAAGTACTCACAGCAGATGACCGAAGGTGAGGTGAGTACTGAAGAAGCCTGGAGACCAGATCTACTGCTTCTGGTGGCATTCTTTTATGGAAAACCTAGATGTTGTGTAAACAATAAGCAGTCCAGCATCAACTTTGCATAGTACAGAAAGTAAACAACATAAAATTGTAATGGAAAGAGCTTTACTTTATGCCAAGGGTGTGCTTTGATTTGGGGAAACTTAAATTCCGTGTAGTTTGGATTCATGCACTTAATTTCTTCTCTTGTAGGTGTACCCAGAATCTGTAATAAACATCACAAACTTGTGGATGAATGACGTAGAACATTGTGAATACTGAATAAATAGCAAGATCTACCAGTAGAATCAAATCACCTTGATAATTTCAACAAGCTGATCAACTCCACTTTCACCAGGAAAGAGAGGCTGTTAATTAGACCAGATATAAATGTGAGCTTCATTATTTCCCTCAGACAAGTTTATTTATTCACAGTGACTTTTCCAATGTATAGGAAGAAAACAGTCAGGACTCCTTTCTGATTTTTGAAGTTCACCTGTCCAGTTAGAAGTTCAGCAAGGACACATCCAGCAGACCAAATGTCAATTGCTGTTGTGTACTCAGTAGCACCAAAAATAAGCTCCGGAGCCCTGTAGTACCTTGAACAGATGTACGAAATATTGGGCTCACCTTTCACCTGTATAAAATGAAACACAGCAAGTGTAAGCTGTTAAACAGCACAGGCTAAGGTCAAATAAATGAATATCAAGAAGGGACAGATATATCACCAGAACTTTTGCACTTCCAAAGTCACAGAGCTTCAGCTGGTGCGTGTGTGGATTAACCTGAGACAAAAGGCAAAGTTTTCGATGGAGGAACAAAAATAATCATGTGGCAGATTGCCCATCATGAATAGATCAATCAAGTGCTCTCTGTTTAAAAGCTATAGAGTTGGTTTCAAGCCAAGACAGGATATATGGGATGCTTAGGCATACCCCTAAAAATGCAACATGCCAAGATAGTTTTGCAATTTTCACCATTATATAGATGGTGACAACTATATTTAGTGTGGCTTGAGATTGCTTCTGGTCTTCTAAATGAATCATCCACAGTGCAATAAATGAAGTCCTAGAAAGTTCATAGCGTAAGTGCAATGTGGAATGACTGCGTAAGACAGCTAGCAGGATGAGAATATTGGCGCATTTATAGTTGGCAACAAAAGGAGAATGGCTGAATGGGTAAGCTTACAGGTCAACTATAACCATTCTACAGAAAAGTGTATCACTTTACATCTTCTACATCCCAACAATCCTAGAGGAAAAATATAATT
>JAAALK010000286.1:44741501-44931212 GCA_019279435.1 Zizania palustris
AAAAAGCCTTTTCAAGAAGTTGAACAAGAAAAGTGTAGAAATGAAGCATTTGTGGGAGAATGGGATTCTAATGAAGATAGCTCCGATTCTTCTTCAAGCTCCGACTCCGGCGGTGAGTCAAACTCAAGGAAGAAGAACATGGCGGGAATCGCAATCACGGAAGCTTCATCACTATACTCTCATTTTTGTCTCATGGCAAAAGGAAGTACTAAGGTAACATCAACTTGTGTTAGTGAACAAAATGATAGTGATGATGAATTATCTTATGATGATCTTGCACAAATGCTTGAGAAGCTAAATGAGTTAAGTGGCAAAGAGAGAGTCAAATTTAAGGCTCTCAAGAAAGATCATGAGTCCTTAACGGCTAAATATGAGGAGTTGAAAACTTCTCATATGATGCTTTTGGTCTCTCATGAGAAGCTTGAGGAAGCTCATGAAGCACTCATTGCCTCTACACTCATTAGGCCAAAAGTAGATATAGGCGTCTCATGTGATATTCTTGATAATGCATGTCTAAATGTTGAAAATTGCATTCCTACAAAGACTAGCATATCAACCTCATGTGATGACTTACTTGCTTTGCCATGCTCATCCATTCGTGATATTGCTTCATGTTCAACAAATATATCATCTTCATCTAATTCATTGTTAATTGTTGAAAATCATGAGCTCAAGGAGCAAGTTGCCAAACTAAGTAAGAGTTTGAAAAGATGCTTCAAAGGTAAAAATACCCTTGATGAAATTTTAAGCCAACAAAGATGCTCTTTCAACAAGGAGGGACTTGGTTTTGTTCCCAAAAAGGGCAAAAAGCCTTCCTACCAAGCCCCAAGGTTTGTTAAGAGTAATGGAAAATTTTGCAATAAATGTCGAAAACTTGGTCACATAATTGGTGAATGCCACATAAACAATATTCCTAAAAATGATGTATTTGATTCTCATTACATGCTTAAGAGAGCTAATAATGGCTCTATTTATGCTAAGTTTTTGGGCACTCCTATTTTAGGAGAAAAGAAGAAATCTATTTGGGTGCCAAAGGCTTTGATAACTAACCTACAAGGACCCAAAAGGATTTGGGTACCTAAAAAGGCTTGATCTCTTTTGTAGGTAAACTACCACACCGGAGGATCACATTGGGTGCTTGATAGTGGGTGCACTCAACATATGACCGGTGATAGGAAAATGTTCACATCATTTGAAGTTGGTGCTAAAGATCAAGAAAGAGTGACCTTCGGTGATAATAGTAAAGGAAAGGTAATGGGTCTAGGTAAAATTGCTATCTCAAATGATTTCTCCATTTCAAATGTTTCTCTAGTTGAGTCATTGAATTTCAACTTATTGTCTATTACTCAACTATGTGATTTAGGCCTTTCATGCACATTTAATCCTCAAGAAGTATTTGTAACAAGTATCCATGATAACTCCTTAGTTTTTAAAGGTTTTCGTTTTGCAAATCTCTATTTGGTGGATCTCTCTTCAAATGAAGCTAATTTGAAAACTTGTTTGGTTGCAAAAACCTCATTGGGTTAGCTTTGGCATAGAAGGCTTGCTCATGTGGGAATGAATCAACTAAACAAACTTGCAAAAAGAGATTTGGTTGTTGGTTTGAAAGATATAAAATTTGAAAGAGATAAACTTTGTAGTGCTTGTCAAGCGGGGAGGCAAGTTGCTTGCTCTCATCCTAGCAAAAGCATCATGTCCACTTCTAGACCTTTGGAGCTTTTGCATATTGATTTATTTGGTCCAACAACTTATAAAAGCATCGGTGGAAATAGTTTTTGTCTTGTTATTGTGGATGATTTCTCAAGATTTACTTGGGTTTTCTTTTTACATGACAAAGCTAAGACCTCCGAGATTTTCAAAAAGTTTGCAAAACGAGCTCAAAACGAATTCAACTTTTCTATTGTAAAAGTAAGGAGTGACAATGGATCCAAGTTTAAAAATAGAAATATTGAGGATTATTGTGATGATCTCGGCATTAAACATGAGCTTTCCGCCACCTATTCACCACAACAAAATGGTGTTGTGGAAAGAAAGAATAGGACCCTTATTGAGATGGCTAGAACTATGCTTGATGAGTATAGTGTCTCTGACTCTTTTTGGGCGGAAGCTATAAACACTTCTTGCCATGCTTCTAATCGTCTTTATTTGCATCGTCTTTTGAAAAAGACTCCATATGAACTCTTAATTAGACGAAAACCAAACATTGCTTACTTTCGAGTTTTTGGTTGCAAATGCTATATTTATAGAAAAGGTGTTAGACTAACCAAGTTTGAAAGTCGTTGTGATGAAGGATTTCTCCTTGGATATGCATCAAATAGCAAGGCATACCGAGTATATAACAAGAACAAAGGTATTGTTGAAGAAACCTCGGATGTTCAATTTGATGAGACTAATGGCTCCCAAGAGGGGCACGAGAATTTGGATGATGTAGGTGATGAAGGCTTGATAAGGGCAATGAAGAAAATGTCAATCGGTGACATCAAGCCTAAAGAAGATAATGAACTTCCATCCTCCACTCAAGTTGAAGCTTCTACTTCCGCTATGCAAAATTTGACTCAACTTGATGAAGATGAAGCCAAAGATCAATCCTCTACTATTCCATCCAAAGTTCACAATGCCACCGCAAAAGATCACCCAATTGATCAAGTCTTGGGTGACATTAGTAAGGGTGTTCAAACTAGATCTCATGTTGCTTCTATTTGTGAGCATTACTCGTTTGTTTCTTCTATTGAGCCTAAACATGTAGATGAAGCTCTAATTGACCCGGATTGGGTAAATGCTATGCATGAAGAGCTCAACAACTTTGAAAGAAACAAAGTTTGGACATTGGTGGAGAGACCCAAGGAGCACAACGTAATTGGAACAAAGTGGGTTTTTAGGAACAATCAAGATGAAAACGGGTTGGTCGTGAGAAACAAGGCAAGATTGGTAGCACAAGGATTCACTCAAGTCGAAGGTTTGGATTTTGGTGAAACCTTTGCTCCCGTTGCTAGACTAGAGGCTATTCGCATCTTACTTGCTTTTGCTTCATGTTTTGATATTAAGTTATATCAAATGGATGTGAAAAGTGCTTTCTTGAATGGCGAAATAGCCGAACTAGTTTTTGTTGAACAATCACCCGGATTTGAGAATCCTAAAAATCCTAATCATGTTTATAAACTCTCAAAAGCTCTCTACGGTCTAAAACAAGCTCCTAGAGCTTGGTATGAAAGATTGAGAGATTTTCTCCTCTCAAAGGGTTTTAAAATTGGTAAAGTCGACACTACCTTGTTTACAAAAATAATTAATGATGATTTCTTTGTCTGTCAAATTTATGTTGATGATATTATATTCGGTTCTACTAATGAAGAATTGTGCAAAGTTTTTGGTGATATGATGTCTAGGGAATTTGAGATGTCCATGATAGGAGAATTGAGTTTCTTCCTTGGACTTCAAGTCAAGCAACTCAAGAATGGAACCTTTGTGAGCCAAACGAAGTATATTCATGATCTTCTCAAAAGGTTCGGATTGATGGAAGCAAAGCCTATCAAGACTCCTATGGCGACCAACGGACATCTCGACCTAAATGAGGGAGGTAAACCGGTAGATCAAAAATTATATAGATCCATGATTAGTAGTTTGCTCTATCTTACCGCATCTAGGCCCGATATCATGTTTAGTGTTTGCATGTGTGCTAGATTTCAAGCCGCACCAAAAGATTGTCATTTGATGGCGGTCAAGAGAATTCTAAGATATTTAAAACATTCCATCCATATAGGCTTGTGGTACCTCAAAGGTGCTAAATTTGAGCTAATTGGCTATTCCGATTCGGATTATGCCGGTTGCAAAGTTGATCGTAAAAGCACTTCTGGAGGCTGTCAATTCCTTGGGAGGTCTCTTGTTTCTTGGGCCTCTAAGAAACAAAACTCCGTTGCCCTTTCCACCGCTGCGGCAGAATATGTCTCCGCGGGTAGTTGTTGTGCTCAATTACTTTGGATGAGGCAAACCTTGCTTGATTATGGAATAGAATTCTCAAATGTCCCTCTTCTTTGTGACAATGATAGCGCCGTCAAAATTGCCAACAATCCAGTCCAACACTCTAGAACCAAACATATTGATATTCGCCACCACTTTCTAAGAGATCATGTTGGCAAAGGTGACATTGTCATTAGCCACATAAGAACCGAAGATCAATTAGCAGATATCTTTACCAAACCACTTGATGAACCCCGCTTTTGTAAGCTTAGGAATGAATTGAATATAATAGACTTCTCAAATGTGGCTTGAAATCATGCATATGTGTGAGATTTAGAGTTTTCTATCCTTGTGACATATATGTATGCTTTTATGATTGTAGTGCCATATTTGAAGTTCATGTACTCTTATACGTGTTTCTAAGGCTATACATTAAGGGGGAGTATATGGTTACTCTTATATGTTGGAAATTGCTCAGTTTGTTGAAAAACAAAATTTGAAAGTTTTGGTATCCTCAAAATCCTATTTTTGAGTTAAAAAGGACTTTTCCCATGATTTTATTTCAAGACATATTTTGAACATTTGTCCAAAACAAAACTTGTAGATATGGATCATATGATCATTTTTCGTATTCAAATGTTTTAACTTTATCCATCCTATCAAAAGATATTCAAAGAATTAAAGTTCAGACAAGAGTTAGGACAAGAGTTCGGACGTGTTGAAAACTTTGGCTGCAAACGATTTCTTTTTGAACTTAAAAATTTGAAAACTTGATGTTTTATAAACCTTGGGAGTTATACTAGGTTTCTGCAAAGTTTGAAATTTTTCAAAATTATTTTGCTATATTTCTCACTTATGCTCCTCTTTGTGCTTTGAAATTTAATTGCTGAGCTTTAGTGGTGTCGGTCTGACCGGGCCTACATGGCCGGTCCGACCGCCCTTGCTGAGTCGGTCCAACCGGGCCTACATGGCCGGTCAGACAAGGGCTCGGACAGGGTTATAACTCCCCTCTCTATTCAGTTTTCTCTCCCCTCTATTATTTCCTCTCCTCTCAAACCGAGTTCCTTTTCTCCTCACTTGCTCCCAACCCTTGAAACCGTGTTTCATCGATCTTCTTGCCGGTCCAACCGGTGGATCTTCTCCGGTCCGACCTCGAGTTCATTTTCCCTTGCCGGTAAGAACTTCCTCCGATCAAATCCATTGTTTTCAACTTTTTGGAGGCTAGGGTTAGGGTTCTTGTTCATGGGCTTGCATGTCAACTTGCCAAGGCTAAATCCTCTTTAAACTCAATTGTTAGCCTTGTGATACTATTTCCCATGCTTCTATGAATTTTGATATGGCAAATTTTGATTATAGAGAAATTTTGTGCAAAAGGGGATTTGTGCCCGGGTTGCTAGGCCGGTCAGACCGGTGGGCAATGGGCGGTCCGACCGACCATGTACTGGCGGTCAGACCGGCCCTATTACCTCGGTCAGACTGGCCTCCCAATTCCTGCCCCTCTTTTGCTCATCATTGCTCATTAATGCTTTTGCCCTCTAACAAATTCATAGATTGTCTCAAATCATATCTTTTATCTTATCTGGGTTAAATCTTTGATTCAGTCATGCCTCGCGCCGGCCGTTCTCAAGGAAATGAGCGTCGCTCAAAGTTTGTCGAGGACCGTGGCCAATCATCCCGGCACTTTCAAGATGACAGTGACGAGGATTTTGCCTATGAGGATGACAGCTCTGAGAATGAGGAAGAATTGGCACCTCAGCCACTAGCAGCTAGTGAAGATCCATTTGCATCTTTGGAATTCAAGGTGGATGTCTGGAATCAAGAGAACTTTGCTCGTCTGCGCCACCACAATCAATTTCTTAGACCAAGAGATACATCAGATCAGCGGTTTCATACAAAATTTCAGAAAGAGGTATTTAACATTGCTTATGAGAACCGCTCTTTGGCTCCTCATAAGTGGATTTCTTGGAGGGATCTAAGTGGAGAGGTTGCAGCTCTCAGGAATATATTTGGAACTGTTGGTATAAACAAAATAGTGAGTCTGAAGCAAGATTTCAATTGGGATGTTATCCGTCAGTTTTATGCCACAGTGTTCATACCTGCCACTTGTGATTCTCTTACATGGATGACTGGAGATATCTTTTGCATTGCTACAAAGCAAGAAATTCAGAGTGCTTGGGACATAAGGTTCTCTTCTGGCCTCAGACTGCATGATGAGTTTACTCACAATCCTTTGTCAGAAGAAGAGATGGCTCAATTCTACATCCCATCTGCTACTCACAAGATTGGAGGGGTCACCGGAATGAAGACTCTTCATAGTGTGGCACATCGCATCCTGCGGCACTCCATTTTACCGCGTCTAGGCAACAATGATGCTATTCGAGGTGTTGCTTGGACTCTTCTAGACGCCGTGATGACTGGAAAAAGATTTGATGTCATCCATTTGATGTTATATGAGATGGCACTCTCAAAAGGAAGCCTCACTCTTGGAGTCTACTATGCTCCGTTTATCATGAGATTAATTTTGAGCAAAGTAGGAAATGTGAATGAGCGTCTTGATCTCACTCACTCTCAGTACAGGCCTCGCTTCTCGGCTACTCCTTTGGCTCCAGCCGTCGATCCGGCTGATATGGGTGCAGGACAAGTTCATCCTCAGGACATTCCTAGCAGCTCTTTTGCTGCTCCTCAGAGCTCTGGATCTGGTGCTTATTTTGGTATGGATGCCACCCAGTTCTTTGACCCAGTTCTTCAACATGTGACAGCTGGCTTTCTTCAGTTAAATGCAAGAATGGATCAAATGGCTCTAGGACAAGAAGCTATCACCTCCCATCTGCAGAACCTTCAAGGTGGTCAAGAGCGTATCAACTCCAGGATTGACACTCTTTCTTCTCGAGTTGATCGGCTAGATTCATCTTCCTCAGCAGGATACCCCTTCAGTACCAGCGTCGTTGTCGTCGCCTTGATGATTCTCAGCCTCCTTCCTAGGATTAGTCTCTCTTTTTGGTTCTTGATGCCAAAAGGGGGAGAAGCAGTAGAAATAAGCAGTAGGGGAGAAGGCAGCAGAAGGTTAAGGGAGAAGGAAGCAGTAGTTAGAAGGAAAGATTAGGAAGGAACAGTCTTATTTTATCCCTATCTATGGTTGTTTGTATAACGAACTCTATTTGCTTTCCATATCGTACTGAACTTAATTTGAACTATTTGCTTTTATGAAAAACTCTCTCATGTGCTTTGCTTCATTGGATTTGTGAATTGTGTTTGGAATTATCACTCATATCTTGCTCCATTCACTTGTACCCCATCATTTCTTCAGGGGGAGCTTTGCGCTTAATTGTGGATACTTCTACTTTAACATATTTCTTTATCTCTGAAGTGTTTGTCATCAATTACCAAAAAGGGGGAGATTGAAGATCTAGGCTCTATGTGAGTTTTGGTAATTAATGATAAACATGCGTTTTGTGGACTAATATTTTTCTTGAGTGTGAAGGAAATGAGTAGGTCTCGCGCAAATGGAGCACAAGATGGAAAACCTGAAGATCTGGACGTTTAAAGGCTACGGCAAAAGGTTTGAAGGAATCTAGAAATTGATCGAGGTGTTTGGAGCGATCAATTAGGCTAGGTTTAAATTTTGTTTTGCCGTACTATAAAGAGGGGTTGCATCTTGGTTATGAGTTGATTTTCATGTGCCAATTTGCATTGCATATAGTATCTTTTGAACATGTGTGTTTGTTGCAAAAGTTACTATTTTGGCAAAATTCCTTGAAAAATATATTGCAGCGTTTGTTGGAGTTGTCTGACCCTGGCGGTCTGATCGACCATGTGGGTCCGGTCAGACCGGCTGGAGTTGGGCGGTCCGACCGGCCAGGGGGCCGGTCCGACCGGGTTGCGCAGGGCAGAAAACTGCTGGTTTACAGAGCCGACGGGAGCACTATCGGTCCGACCGAGCCGATGGCCGGTCAGACCGGGTAGGGCCGGTCCGACCGGACCAGCATGGCCGGTCAGACCGAGGTGTCCTGTCACATCAGTAAACGGCTAGTTTTCTAGCCGTTGCAGTTGAGGTCGGTCAGACCGGCCCAAGATGGGCGGTCAGACCGACAGTGCGCAGAGAGCCACCTAACTTGTGTAACGGCTAGTTTTTGAGTGTGTGGCTATATAAACCCTTGCTACAGCTCCTTTGCTAGACTTTTGGCATTCATTTGAGCATACTTGTGCACAAGAGAGTCTCTCCCACCACTGAGCACTAATTTGAGCACTAGTGAGGTTGGGAAGAAAAAGGGGTGATCAAGTGATTGGGTAAATTGCATTGCATTGGCATTTTGGCACTTGATCCTCTTCTCCTAGCTTTGGTTGCAGCTTGTTACTCTTGGAGATTGTCATCTCCTAGACGGCTTGGAGAAGAAACCGGTGATCTCTCCTAGAAGGTTGTGGAGGAGACCCGGGAGGTTGTGAAGGTTGGAGCTCGCCTATCCGGAGTGGAGAAGAGCTACCACTAGTGATCGAGGCCCGAGAGTTGCACTTCCGGTGCCAGCTCATCTTCAAGCTAATTTATCTTTGAGAAATCCGAGGCTTGGTGAAGAGAGCGGTCAAGTGAAACTCGCCTCAACGAGGACGTTGGAAATTGGCAAATTTCTGAACCTCGGGATAAAATTCGGTTGACTCTTGTCCCTTTTATCTTTGAGCAAGTTAAATTGTGCTAGCTTACTTTTCTAGAGTAATCTACTTGTTCTAGCGGTTCGCTACCATTGTTTTAGGTCCTTGATTATTGTTTAGCTAAAATTGAATTAGTTTTAAAAACCGCCTATTCACCCCCCTCTAGTCGGTACATCGATCCTACAGAGGCGAGCGGCCGGGCGAGGCGTGCAACCGGGCCGGGCCGGCGTCGGGGCGAGGCTGCGCCGGCGTCGGGGCGGGCGACGCCGGGGAGATGAGGGGAGGAGTGTATGTGAGGGAGGGGGAAAATTTAAAGGAGGGAGTGAAAAAAAGGAGGGAAAGTGAAAAAATTACGGGAGAGTTAAAAAATTGCGGGAAAAAAGTGCGGGGAACGAAATTTTTCATTTCGCCGAGTGCAACACTCGGCAACTATAAAGTATTTGCCGAGTGTCTTAAATATGACACTCGGCAAACAATTTTTTATTTTTTCAAATTTTTTCAAATTTGTTTTTTAATTAATTTCTTTGACAAAATTTGTAAAACAATTGTGGGTAATACATACAAATATAAAAAACATGAATATGATTTTTTATAATTTAGTTTATTATTTCATGATCTTGCGGTTTAAATTTGACATGTTTCAATTTAAATCCTAAAAATACAATTAATGAAAGAAAAATAGATAACTGACTTATAAAAATACCAAAAAAATATGGGATAACATACATCGTATTTTGAATGCAAAAAAACTTCAAGTTCAAACAAAGATTTCATCATTAATTTTCTTTCAAACCTATCACATTTCTTCTCTAAACCCTAATTAATCCTCTCGTAATCTCCTATTTTTAAACACTATACGTGATAATTTTCTCAAAACATTTTTAAATTTTTATCATAGCATATATGCATCATATAATAACACCATGACAAGTATAATGGTTTTTAGAGTTAATTTGATTTTTTTTATAATTAAAAAACTATTAAGCTTCACGTTGTCGAATGAGTGTCGGGCACCCTAAATTATTCAAAATTTCTTTCAATGCAGTTGATAAGAACTCTAAATAGACTTAAAAACATGAATATGATTTTTTTATAAATTTTTGTTTATTATTTGAGGCACTTGTAGTTCAAATTTCATCTATTTCAATTTATATTCTAGAAACATACTTAATAATTTAAAAATAACAAACTGAATCAGAAAAATGTATAATTTTTACATGAGATAATATGTGTTGTGTTTTTATTGTAGAAAAAATTTCAAGTACAAAAAATAATTTACCTATTAAACTTCTTTCAAACCTATCTCATTTCTTTTCTAAACCCTAATCACTTATCTCATAATCTACGATTTCTAAACACTCTACGTGATAATTTCTCCAAATATTTTTAAATTTTTATCACATCATCTATGTATCATATAATAACACCATGACAAGTCTCATGTTTTTTAGACTTTAGTTGATTTTTTTATAATTAAAAAACTATTAAGCTTCACGTTGTTTAACGAGCGTCACACCCTAAATTGTTAAACATTTCTTTTAATTAAGTTTATAAGAACCATAAATAGACTTTAAAACATGAATATGATTTTTCCATAATTTTTTGTTTATTATTTTAGGCACTTGTAGTTCAAATTTCACCTATTTCAATTTAAATCCTAGAAACATAATTAATGAATAAAAAATAGCTAAATGACTTAAAAAAATATGAAATTTTTATAAGGGGTCATATATGTTGTATTGTCAGTGCAGAAAAAAATTCAAGTTAAAAAGAAATTGCAAATAACACATAGAGTTGAAACATGGTTTCACATAAAATAATAAAAAAAATGTTTGCCGAGTGTTTTTTGAAAAACACTCGGCAAACCATGTGTCTTTGCCGAGTGTTTTTCAAAAAACACTCGGCAAACCCTCAAAAAAAAATTTTACCGCAGAACAACGACGCCATGATGTGCCCGTTAAAATCATTGTTTGCCCAGTGTATCTTCAAAAAACACTCGGCAAACAATTGATTTACCGAGTGTTTTTAGTTTGCCGAGTGTTTTTTTAAAAACACTCGGCAAACACATGTTTGCCGAGTACCCGAAATAATACACTCGGCAAACAATGTGACACTCGGCGAATTTTCATTTTCCGGTAGTGATTGATCATAGGGTGACTTCCAGCATACTGAAAATTTGATAAATACAAACTCTACATCTCGGAGTGGTAAAACCAAGCCCAAAATGTGTTTCGATCGAGCACAACGTGACTTCCAGCATACCGAAAATTTGATAGATACAAACTCTACGTGTCGGAGCGGTAAAAACAGACCTAAAATGTGTTTTGATCGACCATTGCGTGATTCCCAACATACCAAAAATTTGATAGGACATACATGCAACTGCGAATTTAGAAGCCAAATTAAGTCATTCCGTAATAATAGATAAATTAATTCCTCTGTTTAATATTATAAGGTATTCTGATTTTATCTCGATTCATATATAGATTAATAAATCTATTCACATATGTGAAACGAAACTGTAGTTGTGCTGCCCCTGGATGAATGTTTGATAGAACGTAGGCACTTTTCATTGACCCTAATCCAAGAGATGCTATAGTCAACGACTTAAAGTGTTGAAGTGATTTAGTTGGGTAATCCATTTTTTATTTTTAAATAGAATAAAAATCAAATAATTTTATTTTATGATACAAACTCTACATCTCAAAGCGGCAAAAATCAAATAATTTTATTTTATGATACAAACTCTATATCCCAGAGCTGTAAAAACGGGCTCAAAATGTAAGACATTGATCATTGTATGTATAGAAGTAAAGTGAATTATTTCTTCAAACATTGAGATTTCTAATCGAATTGTATTGGTAAGACATCAAAGTACAGTGCATTATTTCTTGAGCTAGTTGAAACATCGAGGTGTTCTTATAACAGTATGTGGATTTCTATAAGTATAATAGTTCTCGTGCACTTAAATTGTAGTTGTGCTACTCCAGGATGAATGTTTGATAGAACGTAGCCATTTTTCTTTGACGCTAATCCAATAGATGCTATAGCCAACGACTTAAAGTAATTTAGTTAGGTAATCTAGTTTTTTATTTTAAACGGAATAAAAACTAAATAGTTTTATTTTATGATACAAAATCTACATCCCAAGTTGTAAAAATAGGTCCAAAATGTGTTTCGATAGATCACACCGTGATTCCCAGTATACTGAAAATTTGATAGGATGGACATGCAACTACGAATTCATAAGCCAAAATAAATCATTCCATAAGAATAGATAAATTAATTCCTCTGTTTCACGTTATAAGTCATTTTGATCTTGTTTTAAATTTATCTATAGATCAATAAATAGTAATTGATCTATAGAAAAATCTAGATAAAACTAGAATATGATTTATAATATGAAAAGATGTGTGGAGTACTAACCAATCAATTATAATTTATTGCCGCAGCTAAAAAGATAGGCACCGCTTCATTATCAAATTCTTCATCTGAGTGTCGGAGCCGGTAGCCTTTTGAAAGAGATTAACACTACGTGATTCTCCAAGAAGATGAGACGGGAAGGTTTTTAGACAGGTTTGGCTTTTCGGAGGATAATAATCATATTCTTGTTTGTGTAGGATGAGCTTAAGGACCAAAAATAGCCTTAAGCGTATGAACAAAATGTCTTCGGCTAGAAAAACATAAAAACATTCATGTAATAGGTTCCCTTGATCCCTTTATATATGAGAAAGATCGGGAGTTATAATTTATCATTGATGTGTTTGCGATCTAACCAATTATAACAGTATGCGGATTTCTGTGAGCATGTGTTACTCCCGGATGAATGTTTGATAGAACGTAGGTACTTTTATTGATCCTAATCCAACTGATACTATAGCCAATGACTTAAAAGTAATTTAGTTGGGTAATCTAGTTTTTTATTTTAAACAGAATAAAAACTAAACAATTTTATTTTATGATACAAAATCTAGCTCTCATGGAGATAAAAACGAATTTTTATTAAAATAATATTTTTTTAAAAAAATCAAATCTGTATGTCCATTTGAAAAATTTACAAAAGTAGTATGCAGTCGGCACTTGAAGTACCGATTGTAGCTCGGTACTTGAAGTGCCGACTGGAGCTGACGTGGCACTAGTCGGCACTTAAAGTGCCGACCGCATGCTACTTTTGCAAATTTTTTAAACCAACGTACAGATTTGATTTTTTTTAAAAAAATATTATTTTTTTAAAAAAAATCAAATAAAAACAGGCCCAAAATGTGTTTCGTTCGATCAAAGCGTGACTCACATCATGCTGAAAATTTGATAGGACGGACATGCAACTACGAATTCAGAAGCCAAAACAAGTCATTCCATAAGAATGATAAATTACTTCCTCTATTTCTCATTTGCTTCACATAAGTCATTTTGATCTTATTTAAATTCATCAATATATCAATAAATAGTAATTGATCTAGACAAAAACATAATGATTTAAAATGTGAAAAAACGGGGGAGTACTAACCAATCAGTTATAATTTCTTGCAGCAGCTAAAAAGATAGTCACCACTTCATTTGCGAATACCCCCACAAGTTTGCAAATAGCCACCACTTCATTAGCCAAGTGTTACATTGAGTGTCGGAGCAGCTAGCCTTTTGAAAGAGACTAACACTATGCGATTCTCTCAGAAATAGAGAAGCACTTTCATTTCTTGTTTTTGCCCCTCACATCCAGCTGCTGGAGACCGAGCAAGAGGTCATTGGAATCCAGGAACACCTTGTTGCTTGAGGTCGCCATGGTGTGAGATATCTCTCTGGCGGCTTCAATCTGCCGTAGAGCGAGGAAGGCAGGGTTGTTGTCAATCGCCTGACCTATAAGCTCTGCACTCTTAGCCTCACCCTGTTCAAGGATATGCTTCAAGTCAGGCTCAACCCACCCCACGGCAAACAAAATGAAATGCATAAAACTATGAAGAAATAAAGAGCACTGTTGATATGTCTCTAACAATCGTCACTGAAACTATGAACAGTCAACTTATCAAGGGTGATGGTGAAAGGCAGCTAGCTAAAACCAAGGAAATTCCATCCTGTTATTTTTATTTTTATTTTACCTGTGCCCTAATAACTGCAGACCTCTTGTCTTGCTCAGCCTTCTCAACAATGAACTTGGCACGCTCAGCTTCTTGTGCGGCGACCTGTTTGGCTTCAATTGCATGGGTGAACTCTTTTCCAAAGCTGAGGCTTGTGATGGACACATCATCCAGAGCAATATTGAAGTTGCTAGCCCTCTCTGTCAGGATCTTCCTAATCTCCCTGCTCACAGCCTGTGATTGGATAAAGAAGTTACCACCATATCTTACTATTATCAGCTCTTAAAACTAGCATACCATGACAACATATTACATATTTGAACACAAATTGATATGACGAAATGGTACCTCTCTCTGTGTGATTAACTGACTCGCATTGTACTGGGCAACCACAGCTTTGAGTGTTTCATGAATGATTGACGGCAAAACTCTCTCATTGAAGTTCTCCCCTAGAGTCCTGTAGATGGTGGGTAGTTTCTCTGGCAAGGGTCTTGTAAGGACACGAAGGCCAATCCTCACCTGTCCAAGTTGTCAAATTGTATCAAATTCTGAAAGGTGTTGGCACTGTGACCACTGTCAATGTTACTTTGAAGTAAAGGTGCAAAACAAGAAGCTTGCATACAAGCACACATGACCAAGCTAATTTGCAAGCTCAATTAGAGTTTAAATCATTGAGTATGAGCAAACCGTCTTAAAATGGCGATGAAGATATGAAGCAAAGGGTGTATTAAGATTTAAATGTCCATCAACCAAAAATACTGTCCGCCATCACAGGCAAAACAAAACAGCTGTTGCAGTGCCACACAGAAATGATTATTCCAAACTAGTGTACCAAACATAAAATATTAAAATGTGAAGCAGTTCACATATATTCGACAAAGCATCTTACATAGTAAGACCACACCATCTTAACTACATGTCCTAGTAAAGGGAGATCCCTTGATCCCAATTTTAGTGATTACGGAAGCACACCATGCAACATATTCACACAATTTTGATGATATAAGGTAAACCACAACTTCCAAGTGTAATGTAAAGATAATAGGAACGAAATTTTACCATCTGGAGATCCCGGCTGCCTGAAGTGCTCTCGACGAGATTGGGACGGGCACGGACATCGAAGATAATTGGCCTCTCGAACCACGGGATCATAAAGTGAGTTCCCTCAGGGTACACCTGCACCGAGCGCACAAACAACCACAATTCAAATGCAAACCCAACGATCACACGCATAGCTCGCAGAAACAACTCCCCAATAGCAAAATCAGTGAAGGACCCATTGGCCGGTCCGGCGAAAAAAAAGTGAAGCACCCATTGCATCACATCGCCATTTCAGTACTACAGGTCTTTGATAAGGTAGCGAGAAGGCAAAACGTTTCAGTTGGCGTATACCTTGTCCTTGATGCCCTCGATGCGATTGAAGACGATGGCGCGGTGGCCGCCCTCGACGTTGTAGAGGCTGTTGACGGCGGCGTAGACGGCCGCGCCGCCCAGCAGGGCCACCTTCGCCATCCTGCCCGCGGCTGCCGGCGGCGGGCTAGGCATATTCGCGCCCTTGAAGTTCATCGTGCCGGAGACAGACTCGCGGCGGAAGCCGGGGTTTAGTTAGGGTTTTGGGTGATTTGGGAGGCAGGCGAGGCGGAGCGGAGAGGAGAGGAGGAAGAGCAAGGAGAAGAGTGGCTGTTAAAGAGGAGGGGCAGGGCGTATCAATACCGTTGGATTTTGATCCGACGGTGCGGATGGCGCCATGGGACTGGGCTCTTTCCTGCATCGCAAGAAAGAAGACAGTAGGCTTGAGTGCTTGACTTCCCCTGCAAGATGAAGCGCGCGTTTTCTCAAAAAAAAAAGAAGGTTGAAGCGCGCTTGAAATCGGACGGCTGTGATCTTCTCTGCTTGCGTGTGCACCTATAGTTTTTTTTAAAAAAACAAATTCCCGTTTTTAAGTAGATGGATGTGACTTAAAATAGAATTATAATATAATTATGATTATTAAATGATCGGTTGCCTGAGTATAATTTAAATTGTTTGACAAACCTAATTTAAATGCCTTTAAATAAATGATAGAATAATGATTATTTTTATACTGAATAATAATTTATGGTCAATTTAGAGCAATTTCAAATAGTATAGGTATAAAAACATTCTGGATGTTGTAGACAAGTTTCTAGAATCTGTCAGTAGAGAAGTTTCCAGAAGGAAACAGAGAGCTTGTGCACACTGGCAATGTGAATGGGGGAACCATTGTGCTGTAATTCAGGTAAAGGAAACAGAAGAAAAAATATCTTTCTGAATGATTTTTGCATCACCAAACCACTCTAAGTTGGAACCAAGCACTGTTACTGCACACAAGCTTCAAAGCAAAAAAGACTGGAGGAGTTACACAGCCTTACAAGCCTCCCATGACAATGGAACCCTGAAGCCTCTGAATTGTACCTCAAACCAACTGCACAAACACACCAAGCACAAGCCTCTTCTCCAACCTCACATCCTGGGACAACAACAAACTCTAGCCAAAGATCCTATCCTGATCCACACAGAGAAGGAACAGAGAAGCTACAGCTTTACAAGCTTCCCTCAGGGGAAGAACAGTGAAAAGAACGGCTAAGGAACATGCGAAAACTAGGTGCGCAGCGCCATGAACAAGCTCTGCCTTCTTGCATGATCGGGAACCAGTTGTTCGATGGCTTCTGGAGGGATGCCGGTTAGCTCTGCCAATGTTGCAAACATTGGATCAGTTTAGCTGAGGGTAAATTAGAAGCCGCGGGATACATTTCGACATAATCAGGACCAATGAAGTGAACAGACAGTTGACTACTGATGAACAAAACAATTCCGCTATTTTGGGAAGTGGAGATTGAGTATTGTCTTCAGTTTGTTCAGAACCTAAATGCTAGGTACTGTTTGAACATAGAGAAAAGTTCATCCAATAAGCCTATCACTAATCAGCACACATAACAACATAAGGTTTAGAAAAGGCAGAAAGTAGTAGTGACCAAGATACTCCAGTTCATATTGATGACAAGCACATCAGGAAATGTTAATGTTCATATGCTGCTGCTGCTGTTTCATTCAGCTATGCTACCTTGAGATCTGAAGTTGAAGAGAGGAGGAAGAGGACGGCCATTAGGTAGCCGAGTGTTTGGATCTCTCAATTCATCAAAGAAAGGGTGCATGCATGCTTCCATCTGAAGGATAATTCCAGGGTTAGAAGGGAGAGATAAAAAATATAACATACCACATCACTCTGTCAGTGCTTTCATGGCAACAAAAGGTTCATGTGGTCTTACAGCGGTACACCGAAGATTTGGCGAGTATTGCAGAAACCTGCTAACAAGGTCCACTGATTCAGGTGGAAGCCTTTTTTGGAAAACCTGGATAAATATGAATCTATGAGTTACCAGAAGAAGCCTGAGAAAGTGTCGTTTACTTTTGCAATGAGCATATACATAACATGAGCACTTATAATGTGCTCAAGTGCATGACAACATAATAGAAATATTGAACTGTAAATCGCAATCCAAAAATTGGATTTTCATTTTCCATTTGGTGTTGATCAATTTTTCATCAATAAATATTTCAGAATTTAATAGCATGGTTGTGGTGTTAACCTATCCCAAGAGTATGTACTGACTTGGACATCAACAAACAACAATGCACCAGTTTTGTAATGGGCAGGAAGAATACCTTGTGCCACGGATGAGCCTTAATTTGTGGGAACTTGAACTCCGTGTAGTTTGGATTCATGCACTTGATCTCTTCCCTTGTTGGAGTACCCAAAACCTGCAAGGCACTATGACTAAACATGTCATTGTCAACATAAAAGTTCCAGGAGAAAACAGTTTTGGTCATCATACAAAAATTTTACCTTGATGATCTCAACCAGCTGATCAACTCCACTCTCTCCAGGAAACAGAGGCTGCATGGATGCATGCTATTAGATCAAGCAAGAGAATACAATAAGTATTATATCATTGTATATTTGTATGAACCTGTCCAAGCAGCAGCTCTGCCATGACACAGCCTGTGGACCACAAATCGATGGCAGTAGTATATTCAGTTGCACCAAATATGAGCTCTGGTGCCCTGTAATATCTTGAGCATATGTAGGAGATGTTTGGCTCTCCTTTGACCTGCATATTCGCAAAAAAAAAATTATCACAGCAATTTAAGAAATTATCATGTGTAGGCTATCTGCATTAGTTCACACTTATTTATTCTTTCAAGAAAACTTAATGTATACATTCGGAGAACAGAAGGGCTTGTGAACTTAAATTTCTGCTAAATTTACAAGATAACTTACCAAAACTTTTGCACTGCCAAAATCACAGATTTTGAGCTGGTGTGTATGAGGGTTAACCTACAGAGGAAAGGAAAACCCTATTAGTATCATCAAAACCTTGTTTATTTCACACTCCACAGTAGTTCATGCACGGTTCTTCATGTTTTAGAAACAAATAATTAAAGTGCTTGCGATTTGTCCACTTAATAATCCTTTATATGTGTATTTTATACTGTTTTAATGATCTTGTATATGAGACAATCTTAAATTGTGTTGGAGTATATGCCAAATAATGTGGCATTTAGTCCTAGCAGTGGACCCAGTGGACTAGTGGTATGATTTGATGCAATCCAAATATGTGGAGCCATGGATATTTATTCTCTCTTTTAATAAGAACAAAATGAATAACTAGAGTGCTCTTCCATCAGATGACACGATCAGCAAGAAAGAACAGTATAAGCACTAAGCAGTATCATGCAGTATGATAGTATGATACCCTGAAGCATGGCCACCAAAAAAGGCACATGGGATGTCTCAGCTATAGGAAACTAAACAATGCACATGTGGATTGGTGTTTTCTGTTTCAAAATGTTGAGACTTGGGTGTATGTGGAGCCAATCAATAATTAAGATATTCGTATATATTTGAACCACAATCTCAGACCCCCGAGAAATGTACTCTATGTTCTTGGGGAGTTGGGATAACCATATCATCAGAAATATGTAGCAGTAAACATCTGAAAACTCCAATGAACAAAAGGGGAAAATAAGTTTTCCTAAGTTTATTATGACTAAGATTTTCAGGGAAGTATTGCTTTCAGGGAAAACTCAAGGTGCATCAAAAGCAAGGTATACCAACACCTTCTCTACTAGATATAGAGTTTGTGTCAACATGTACTGATCTCATATAGTTAAGGAGATAATTGTTACATATATGCAACTCATCATGCACCCATTAGTTATGTTTTATATTCCATGATGCCATCAGCATATGTTTGAGGATCTGTACAGCACAACATATTAAGCATATAAAATAAAGAGGTTAAAATCTCACAAGAACATTCTGTGGTTTGATATCACGGTGGCAGATGCCAACACAGTTATGTATATAAGCAAGAGCCCGACATATCTGCAAAGATAATAGGAACAACGGTTATACAAATTAGTAGTTAATAAACAATCAAATTTTGTCTTAAGATAAGATATCATACAAAATGGCAACTAAAGGCGTGATTTGATGAATTTATGGGAAAATTATTCTGACTTCAACAGCTACAGAGAGCAAATGGGTATAGCAGGACTCAATAGCTAGAATTCTAACTAGAGCAAATTTGCAAAATCAAAACATTATTTAAGGCATAAAAACAATTACAATGCACTAATGTGAAAATTATCAGTTATACAGTAAATAATCTTCTTAGAGAGTAGATTAAAGTCACATGGTTAAATCTCAGAAATGTTTATGCTACCAAAAAGGGGAAATGTGTCGGGAACACGCCGGAGAGAAGGAACTCACCGGCGAGCACCCGGGCCAAACAGGAACCGAACAGAACAGGTAATAGAATGTTTTTGGGCAAACTTTGGCACTGAGCCATGACTCCCTTCATTAGATTATATAGAGCAATACATGGCAATGTTTGATACATAGCAAGAGATTATTTAGGCCCTTAATTATCTCATGATAGACTACCAAATATAGACTAAGCCATTATGGAAAGACATAAACTAGGAAACCATAAATTTAGCACCCAAGGATTACTTTCCACAATCTCCTCCTAAGCCTTGTGGTGCAAATCTTCAGTATCAATGAGCCCGATCTTCTTCCTCAGCTCACAGAATCTGATCTTGCCGAGTGATTTAGTCAATATATCCCCCAATTGATCTTCACTCTTTATGTAGTCCACTTTGATCAAACCTGCTTCAGCGGACTCCTTGACCAGGTGATATTTTACCTCAATGTGCTTGCTTTGACCATGAAGAACGGGGTTTTTAATCAATGAAATGGCTGACTTATTGTCAACCCTCAACATTGGAGCTTTAGGTTCTGATCCTTGGACCTCCGCAAGCACCCTAGCCAGTCATAGTGCTTGACAAGCTGCGTTTGCTGCAGCAATGTACTCAGCTTCGCAGGTTGATTGAGCTACAACCTTCTGTTTAGTCGACTGCCATGTGATTGGACTTTCATTGAGAAAGAATATCACCCCGGTTGTACTCTTCCTTGTATCCACATCACCGGCGTAGTTGCTATCACTGAAACCTGTCAAGCACACTTCCTCTTCCTTCTTTCTGCCAAACCAAACTCCCCAAGTCTTGGTTCCTTCAATGTAGCGCAAAATATGTTTCACAACCACCAAATGGTCTTCTCTTGGGTCTTCCAGGAAGCGACTCACATACCCAACAGCAAAGGCCAAATCTGGGCGGGTATTTACCAAATACCGCAGACTCCCAACAATACTCCTGTAGGCTGTGGCGTCGGCTACAGGGGGTTCTGAACTGAGTTTGCTGAGTTTCAGCTTCGTTTCCATGGGCACTTGGCAGGGATTACAACCTGCCATTCCACTTTTCTCCAAAATCTTGACAGCATAGGCACCTTGACTAAGTGAAATGTTGTCCCTCTTTTGCTTAACTTCAATACCGAGGTAGTAGTGGAGCAACCCAAGGTCACTCATCTTGAAGGTTGTTGCCATCTCCCCTTTGAACTTCTGGATGTCACTTCTGCTGGCTCCCGTGATCACTAGATCATCGACATACACTCCAACCACCAACTATATGTCGCTCTTCTTTCTGATATAGATAGCATGTTTTGAGGGGCTCCTCCTAAAACCAAAAGACAGCAGCGTGCTGTCCAACTTCTCATTCCAAGCCCGGGATGCTTGGTGTAATCCGTACAGGGCCTTCCTCAGCTTGAGCACCTTGTGCTCCTGGCCAACCACCACAAAACCAGCCGGCTGTTCCACATAGACTTTCTCTTGAAGATCTCCATTTAGGAATGCCGATTTGACATCCATGTGGTGCACCTCCCATCCTTCACTTGCTGCAAGGGCAATGAGCAAGCGCACCGAGTCCAATCGAGCCACTGGGGCAAACACCTCATCATAGTCAATACCATGCCTTTGAGCATACCCCTTTACCACCAACCGTGCCTTGTACTTGGATATGGCTCCATGCTCATCTCTTTTCACCTTAAAGACTCATTTCAAGCCAATCGCCCTCCTCCCAGGAGGAAGATCAGCAAGGAACCATGTCCTGTTTTCTTCTATGGACTCCATCTCCTCTCTCATGGCCTTCTTCCAGCTGGGACTGTGTTCGGCTTCACTGAAGGATGTGGGCTCATCTGAACTCACGGCATGCAGCTCCTCCAGCACTCTTAGCACAAAACCTGGTGGAGACCTCGGCCCAAGGATGCTGTCCATCTTCCTGAACCGGAGTTGTTCACCCTCATCATAGCAAGCATCGAGGTTTTCATCATCAACACCTGAGGGGGGAGAGACAAACTCCACTATCTCTCCCCCTTCGGATCCTCCCGGTGTCCTTGCCTCCGAGGCAAGTGGCGAAGGAGGGGGGTCTGTTCGGTGTCCGGAGGGGATGTTCCATGCCCCCCGCCAACACCCTCACCCGCCAGTATGCCCTGTCCAACCATAGTGTACTCCACCGTGAAGACATCGTCATGGTTATTCACCATGTTGGAGTCGGCCACCGTGCTCCAATCCCACTGAGCCTGCTCATCGAAGACCACATCCCGTGTCACATGGACACTCTTGGAGATGGGATCGTAGGCCCGATAAGCCTTTGTTCCCCTCTCATACCCGACGAAGATCATCTTGCGACCTCGATCTTCCAACTTCTTCAAGTGAGGCTTGGTGTTGCGGACGTAGACGATGCAGCCGAACGTCTTGAGATGATGTACGGCCAGCTTCTTCCCGTACCAAGCCTCAAATGGCGCCTTCCCTTCTACGCTCTTTGTCGGGCACCTGTTCAACACATAAACAGACGTGCTTACCGCTTCACCCCAGAACCATCCAGGGAGCCCCTTCGCCTTGAGCATGCTTCTTGCGGCTGCCACAACCGTCCCATTTCGGCGTTCAACCACGCCGTTCTGTTGTGGACTATATGGCGCCGTGAGTTGCCGGCTGACACCATCCGCTGCGCAGTACTCCGCAAACTCGACCGAGGTGAATTCACCACATCGATCAGTTCGGATAGCCTTCAACTTGACTCCCGACTCCCCTTCTGCTCGCGCCTAAATCTCCTTGATGGCAGCCGCTGCACGATCCTTAGAAGGAATCGCGACTACCCACATGTACCTGCTCAAATCATCCACCAACAGTAAGAAATATTTATTCCCCCTTGGTGTTGCCGGCATGATGGGGCCGCACAGATCCCCGTGCACCAATTCCAGGAGCTTCTTCGCCCTGAACTCCGCCTGCGTGGGGAAGGAGGTGCGCCTCTGCTTACCCGCCTGGCAAGCTTCGCACACCCTCTCTACTTGGCCGATCTCTGGTAGCCCTCGGACTAGCTCCTCCCGAGCCAGCTTCCTTAGTGCAGCCATGTTGACATGGCCGAACCTCTCATGCCACCGCCACGCCATCTCGTCATCTCTTCCTCGCACCGCCATGTAGACTGGTGGTGCTATCTTGATGTGGAGCATGTACAACCGATCTTCTGCTCGCGACACCTTTGCTAGCAACTTGCCATCGGGCTCATGGATCCTCATTGTGTCGGCTTCTATCTTGATGTGAAACCCCTCCTCATCAAGTTGCCCGATGCTCACGATGTTCGAGGTCAAGCGGGGTATGTAGTAGACTCTGGCGAAGCATCGATGATCTCCATTCCAGCACACAAATGAGACCGTCCCACGGCCCTCAATCCGAGCCACCGAGTCATCACCGAACCGAACAGTGCCTAGCATTTCCGTGTTCAGCTTTGAGAACGCGACTCTGGACCCGAACATATGATTTGTCGCCCCAGTGTCCAGAATCCACGCCTCCGCCTCATTCTCCACCTCTTCTCCGAGCTGGGTGAAGACCATTTCTTCCCGGATCTCAGCTTGAGGCTCCTCCGAGCCTCTGCATGGTGCCTGCCCCGCCAGTTGCAATGGCAGGCCGGCCCTTTGTAGTGGAGCCGTCGATGACTTGGCCGGCTTTGTGCTGGCGACGGGGCTGATGACAGTCGGCGAGGCTCTGGCGACGAGGAGAGAAGCCTCCTCCTCCTCCTTGACCGCATGTGCCTGCTCCTTCTTGGGCTTCGAGCGGCACTCGCGAGCCCAATGTCCCAGCTTGCCGCACCTCCTGCACTCGTCTCCACCCTTGTTGGACTGGGGACCACGGCCGCCGCGCCCGCGTCGTCCTCCCCCTTGGCGTCCACCTCCCGAGCCTCCGCCGGAGTGGTTTTCTGCCTCCTTCTTCCTTTGCCGGGCAGCCCATTCCTCCTCCGTGAGGTAGAGCCGCCCGTCGTGCTGCAGCGATCCCAGAGCATCCTCGAAGGTCTCCTCGGCTGCCTTCAACCGCCCCACCAGATCCGAGACGGTGAGGGTCGACACATCAAGGAGCGTGGTGATGGCGAGCACGATCTGCTTGAATCGTGGTGGAACGCTGCGAACGATCTTCTCCACGATCTTGCTCTCCTCGATTCCCGCATCGAGGGTGGCGAGCGCCGTCGCCATTCCTTGAGGCGCAACGTGAAGTCTTCGATGGTTTCACCATCGTTGAACGTCGCCAAGTCGAACTTCCGCCGCGGTTGAACCGCAACAGACTTCTTCACGCGGTCATTGCCGACCCGCATCTCCGAGATGGTCTTCTAGGCCTCCTTCGTTGTGTCCTTGTCGGCAATGGAGGACACCATCTCCGGTGGCACCGCGCTACAGAGAGCGTCAAGTGCCATCATCTCCTCCTGCACGTCGGCACCGCCCTGCTCGACGACGTGCCAAAGCGCCCTCGCTTTCAGCTTCACCTTCATCAGCAGCGCCCATTCGGAGTAATTGGTCTTGGTGAGTACGGGGTAGCTACTCCCGCCGCCCACCTCATGGATCACCCTCTGGACAACAACGTTGTTGTTGGTGGAGCCCGAATTGGCTGACGCCTGCTCTTCCATTCGGCCTCCCCGGTCCGCAAACCGGCTCTGATACCACTTGTCGGGAACACGCCGGAGAGAAGGAACTCACCGGCGAGCACCCGGGCCAAATAGGAACCGAACAGAACAGGTAACAGAATGTTTTTGGGCAAACTTTGGCACTGAGCCATGACTCCCTTCATTAGATTATATAGAGCAATACATGGCAATGTTTGATACATAGCAAGAGATTATTTAGGCCCTTAATTATCTCATGATAGACTACCAAATATAGAGGACTACCAAATATAGACTAAGCCTTTATGGAAAGACATGAACTAGGAAACCATAAATTTAGCACCCAAGGATTACTTTCCACAAAATGGTGTATTTCAATAGCATCCCTGTACGATGGAAATATAAGATAAGCAGATAGCACTTGATATTTAGCTAAATAGCCAAGAAGCAAGTTGTTGAACATATATTTGAATTCAGGACAATTGACATGCTAGCTTCTGGGTGTTTAGAATGTCTCAAATTTATTTCTGATTCTCCATGGAGGCATGGAACAATCAATCTGAATCATTAGTCCAAAACTTCTAAGTTCTAAATGCTCCAATGCAGTACAAAGCTATTGGAAGATAAGATTAGAACGAACATGAGGACAAAATGGAACTGTCACTAAGTTTGAACCACATGTTAACATGACAGGTTTTACAACATGCAAATAGTTTCAGGGAGTATGTATGCCTACATCATATCTACCCTATTATATAATTGACAAGTTGAAAGAGTGAACATATCACTTATCTGGTAAATCCTAACCTTTCATTCACAATGCCCACTCATATGATAAATTCTTGCCCTTCGTTTGTATCAAAGATAGTATGTCTGTTCGTATGGCAAGCGCTTCATTTGGTGACCTCGTTTTGCATGGCAAGTCCTTTATGTCACCTTCCATATTAGCATTGTTTTCCTTGTAATCACTGATTGAGACCTTATTTATATTGATCACCCAAGCACCGATTGTGTGCGTGTTGTGCATTGCTTGTCTCCCTGTACTCTCCACATTTGCAGTTCGTCCATGTTAAATCTCACCTCTTCATGCATTATGATATGTTTCAGGCCCGTCGATGGCCAAGTGCCATCTAGGCAATGGCACAGGGCCCCCAAAGTTAACAGGGCCTCCAAATTTCAAATATTTAAAACCCATGGCCATTAGCTATTGTTGATACTTTGCTTATATGAGAAGGCCCAACCAGCTGCAAGTGCCGCTCAGCCAGTCCGCCAGATGCCCATAGGCCAGATGCATCGTATGTGACTTACTGACTTTGTGTATTAGCATCTACGGAGATTTAAACAATATCAAAGGTATGAAAAAACTTTTGTTTTTTTGTTTACTTTAGATAAGTTGCGATCTTTAGATGATAAAAGTCTAATGGTTGCTTGTGTTAATATGGAGGATGCCCTTAAGAGTAAAGAACACAAAATATTGATGGGACAAAATTATTTGGGGAGTTGATTTTGATCCAAGATTTACTAAAGAAATCTATGGATCCTCTTGATATTTTGAAGTTTCTAAAAAAGCGTCCCTTTTATCCAAATGCCATCATTGCATATAGAATTTTGTTAACCATTTCGGTTACTGTTGCATCTGCACAAAGAAGCTTTTCTAAACTAAAGTTGTTGAAATCTTACATGTGTTCTACTATGACACAAGAAAGACTCAATGGATTGGCAATGATATCAATTGAAAATGATGTCTTCGAGGATACTGGTTATGGTTATGAATGCATAATTGAAGATTTTATTTCAAGAAACACAATGCGGATGTTGCTTTTTAGTAGAACATGAGGTAAATACTATAGTTCAGAAGTATACATTATTAAGTACATATTATTTTTTGTATTAAAGCCTCTATTATAGTCTCGTTCCGGGGCCTCATTTTTCTGGAGACGGGCCTGATATGTTTCATCCGAGATTATGCCACAGCTAACTAATCCTTAACCCAACAAACATGGAGATCAATCCTGCGTTTAAAATCTCCTACCGACGCCTACATCCTCCTCAGTCCTGGCGTGCGGCTCCTCTAACTCCGCCGCGGGTACCACTAGCGCTACCTCGGCCCGCTTCTCACCTTGCTGGTGTAGCTCTCACTGGTCGGATTCCTCCTTTGGTCTACTCACCCATGCAACCATCACCAAGGACGACCTCACCATCATGAGATCGCACCACTAATCATCAAACCCTCGCGCTCGACCTCTAGAGCCATCGCCTCCCCATGTTATGCGCCCTCGATGCCACCCTTGTGCCGCTTGCCCGCTCCCTCGAGCCACAGGAGCAAGTGAGTCGCATCATGATGATCTCAGAAAAAAAAACAAAAATAGGGGGGAAATTGAGGAGTACCAACTACGTGCAGCCACTGATCGACCGATCGATCAGATGACCTCGTTCGCGACGAAATCCACCCAGAAAAAATCCTACGATGGTAGCAGCGGGGGCTGCTATTCGCAATGTTCACATTGTAATATCTTATTTTATTACTACAATGTGCTCCTATTTATTTTTGTTTGATCCGATTAATAACCCTTCTCTGTTATAGGTGAGACCAACCTTATATCAAGTTGTAAAGGAGATGATTGATAAGATGGATTATGAGGTAAGCTTAACTTCAAATAATTTGTAGTAAGTACATTTTGTTGGTTAGTTGTAAGATCAAACAACAACATTCTTATTCATTCCTAATTGTTGTGTTCAATTTTTGTTCCAGGTAAAACTGCTTTGGATAAACAAAAGAATTCAAGAAACACATTTAATTCACACATAGCTCTGAATTGAAGATTTTTGAAGTTAGTTTGACTAACTAAAAAATTTTCTTCAAGTTCAACAGATTTGTTGTTTTTTATTTTTACTGTAGCGTTAGCATAGACTCACTACTAGTAAACTATGGCACCTCTTTTAACTCATTGCTCCCATTCAGATGGATGAACATGGTCTGTGATATTTCACAGGAAAAATAATAAAAATATGGATCAATTATTGATAAGTTCTAGTATGGCATGCATGCCTCACAACACTGGACAACCCAAGTGACAAATTGGCAAATTGGCAAGCACTTTGCAAATATACTCCATTGTATCCTCCAAAACAAGATAACCAAAATTAAATTATGGGGCATCCAAAATGTTTCTTTTCTAGTATTTATACAAGCAATCGATTTGGAATGGAGCATGAAATGGAAAATCTCTATTATTGCCGAAACATTACTGTAAATATGAGTTTTTTCTAATGTGTAAAATCATTCAGAAAAATAGTTAGCAAATCAGGACTGACCTGATAAGTATATAGTTTGACATAAATGAGGGGCATCCGTTGGTTCATTCTGTTGTACCGCCTTGCAATCCGGTTTACTGTCTCTGGTACATACTCAAGGACAAGATTGAGGTAAAGCTCATCCCTTTCAGTGGTTGAGAAGAAGTAATGCTTAAGACCAACAATATTAGGATGGTCAAGCATGTGCATAATTTGCAATTCCCTGTTCTTGTAACGCTTATCTTGAATAACTTTTTTATGGCAACAATTTCTCCTGTTTCTCGACATTTAGCCTAAAAGTTGACAAGAAGGGGTCATTTGTCTTTCACAATCAGGTAGACATAGAATAAGTTAGACAATGAAAATGCCACAAGCTTACCTGATATACAACCCCAAAAGAACCAGTTCCAACCACATGCTCAGCAATGTAAGTGACCGACTGTTCCATTAACCACTTTATCAGTGTTTGTTACATGTTCATGGCTAAGCATTACAAATTGCAAAGATGAAAGTAAAATTAGTCTTACCTGTTTAGGTAGACCATTTCGGCCATGAATTGTAGTAGCTATTATGTGACCAGAGCCATCAATTACATCTCGTCCAATGTCCTGCATATGAACTGTCAGTAAAAACAAAATGCAGTCTTGATTCATATTTCCCTAGGCTGTCTGTGAATATGAATGTGGCACTAAATTACGAAGCAGTATAACAAAATCGTACTTTTCTAGGATGAAGAACATTCCATACATTTGCAGAGTAGCAAATCACAGACAAGTGTTTGAAGTGATGCAATGATTAATTACTTCTTTTTCAGAAAAGAGTTCATTGTACAGGAAGTAAACAAAACAAGAAGGACCAGAGAAATCAAGAGTTTGATTTTGGTGCCAAGTCACTGTTCATTCTACAACAACCTTAGTTCATTTCAGTCAGTGACAAGCCAATCAAACAAGAACATAAACCTACCTTTTCATCATCAACATCTGGCTTGGCATCCCTCAATTGCATTTCCAGCATCCCCCTTCCTAGAAACTCCACCGAACTAGCTGCGTCCTTAAAGCCATTTCCCGGACGAGAGGAGCTCCCAACACCACCATGCCTTGGTCCCGAATACGCCATCCCCCAGCCCAATGCCAAGAACTAATCGAGATTGCCCAGGTCAGGATCAGAAAACAGACCGATGTTCATTCCATTGCTTGCAGAAGATCACCCGGCCATTGCAATGCCGTATCCTCCAGCATCACTTCGGCAACAACTGCATACACATTCCATAAAAATGTGTCAAGATCGAGATGAGCCCTTCTTCTTGTAAATGTGTTGCAATTTTTAACTGATGAAATTTGAAAGACATCCAAAATCTTCAGGCAGTACATTGCACTCAATTACTCAACTCATGATTCTACTTTAAGTTCATTACTCCAAAAGGCATCCGGACTTCCAGTCACACAGCGATCAAGAAGTGCCTCCGAAGAATAAGAAAAACCGCCAAACTCCTCTAAATCCTGACAGATCAATCTCAAAACTGGATTAAAAATCCTCCGAAATAAACTGGGCGATCCATCCCAAATCCAATAACTCGATAATTTGGTCCAAACCGCCGCAAAACAGAGCCCGAAGGGAGCATAAAAAAGAGCTTTTTTTCTCCTGGTGCGATTAGAGAATCTGGAGCCAGTACCTGGAAACAAAAGGGAACTGTGCAGAGAACAAAGAAAAACTCTTGGAGCAAGCAGATCAAACCGCAAGGTCTCAACACCCTCCGCTGTTCTTGGAATTATTCTGGGAATTTGTTCTGGGCTTCTCGTGTTCAGGACAGCGAGGAGATGGTTGGGGCTCTCTCCTCTCTGTAGCAAGTAGGTAGGGGGAGTGAGTGCCGAGTGAGTGAGGTAGTGGAGGGCTGCTGCTGGCTGCTGCTGCTCTTCTCCTTCCAAACTTTTCCCTTTCTGGTAAAAAGAATTGGATTGGCACCATGCGACCATAAAGAAATTTATGGAGGTGATGGAATGGAAGGAGGGGGGGTTGGGACTTGGGGGGAGAAGCAAACAAAATTGAATTGTGAGCCGTGGAGGAGTTGAAGTGACCTTTGATTTGAGGGTTTTTGGTGTTTGGTGGCAGTGGCCGTGTGCTTGCTGCGGTCAATTTGGCAGTGATAATATCTGGATTGATGGACAGGAGCTTTGACCTGGGAGCATTGTCATTTCTCTTCTGCAACTTGTAGTATATAAACCGATGAAATCACAAAAAAAAAGCATATGTTGGCTTGTTTACATCTCAGTAACGGAAATGACGCAAACCATGCAAATATAAACTGGCATTCAGGTTAAAAATCGAAAGTTGCAGAGGAAAAGGGTTCTTTTTATGAAAATACAATGATTGATTTCCATTTCATGCTGCTAAAATTCAGATTCTGATGAACAGGTTTCAGCACCGTTGGGCTTAACTCCGGCTTCAGTCGTACAAAGGCATCCATTCTTCCGTTCCAACTAACGCGAATCCAACTCATGGAGCCATGGCCATGCTTATCTCCCCGTAACCGAAAAGAAATCGACAAAAGCCTGCATGTGCCACAGAACTTTCGGTAGAACAATACAACATGCATGGTTCGCTTCAGGAATCAGGAGACCACTCTGTCAGAATGCGGCATTAACAATGCAGGAAAAACAAACTTCATGTAGCCTGCATTATCTATCAGCTCATCAATCGTCAGAGAGCCGTGGACTGTTCAGGGTCATGTAGCTTCACTAAACTAATCAGGCCACACAGAAAACGAGTTGATGCTGTTTTATTTACTGTAAATTCCTGCTCATGGATATACTACTGTAGTACGCATGTTGTAATGCAGTCATATCCACATATCTGACTGCCTGCTGCAACGAAAACAGGTGTATATATCACATTAATTTACTATTGAATTTGATATTTTATAAAACAATAAATGTGGACATTACCACTGTTCGTTGTTGAAATATCACAGTACTAAATTTTAGTCATATGTATATATATCGTTAGATAAAGTAAGTCCGGTGTAATGTAATATTAGGTTGTTAACATTTGTAATAAACATTAAACTCTAAATATTTATATGTTCTGAGACTAAGAGAGACATAACAGAGCCAGTCACATGCCTTTCCCCAAAGAACAGAAACAAGAAACAAGTGGCAGAGATCCACCAAGATAGCTGATCTGTTCATGCTCATCATGCTAAGAGTGGAGTGGTACCAGTGTACTGTCATTCGTTGACCAGGTCAATGGGCCTCACAGGTAGGTAGCTAGCTATCACTTGAGTTTGCTACTGTAAAGTGCTCATGTGTGCCCTGAGAATAGGGGTGAAAGTGGTTCGGATAGTTTCCGACTGTATCCGGAAAAACAGATTTAGATTCAGATTTTTTTGATTCAGATACGGATTTTTCGAATCCGGATTCGGATACGGATTCGGATTCGAATTCGGATATTTTTTTTCGGATACGGAAACGGATATGATATGTCTGATATCCGTCGGATTCGGATAATCCGGATAGTTCTTATTCGGATATCTGGCCCATTAAAAATATAGGCCCAGTGGCCACACTGCAGGCCCGCATCACATAATAGGCCTTTATATGGCACTATGGCAGATTGGCAGGCAGGCCCACCGCTATGGCGCCATGCCCAACCGCCCAAGGAGTTTGAAATAAAAAATCATCTTTATTTTTAAAAAAAACTTTTTTAAAAAAAATAAAGAATATTTTTAAAAAAACATTTTTTAAAAAAATAAATAATATTTTTAAAAAATATATATATTTTTAAAATGGGATAAATTTCTATAATTTTAAACAGAGAAAATTTTTAATAAATAAAAAATATTTTTTTAGTTCTTTCAATTTAAATTTTAGAAACACAATGAATTAATGAAAAATAGCAAATTGACATATAACAATATCCAATTTTTTCATAAATTAATATATGTTGTATTTTAATTATAGAAAAAGTTTAAACAAAGATTGAACTATTAATTTGTTTTTAAACCTAACACATTTCTTTTAACATTCTAATTCGTTATTTTCAAATCTCCATCTTTCTTAACATCGTACAAGCAAACTTTGTCAAAATAATTTTAAATTTTTATCACAGCATCTATGTATCATATGATGATACCATGAGATGTATCGTATTTTTCAGACTTAATTTTAATTTTTTAGAATTAAAATTTCATTAAGCTCTATGTTGTCCATCGAGTGTCGTAACATTTTTAAAAAATATATATTTCAATTTAGTGGATACTGACTTAAAATAGACTCACATGCATGAATATGATTTTTCTAGAATTTTTAGTTCATTATTTCATGCACTTGTAGTTCAAATTTGATAAATTTCAATATAAATCAAAGAAACATACATAATGAATTAAAAATAGAAAACTTATGTATAAAAATGTGATTTTTTTATAAGATTAGATATGTTGTATTTTAATCATAGAAAAAAAATCAAATTTAAACAAAGATTTAACTATTGATTTGCTTTTAAACCTATCACATTCTTCTTAATATTCTAACTCATTACTCTCAAATCTCCATCTTTCTTAACATCTTAGATGCAAACTTTGTCAAAATAATTTTAAATTTTTATCACAGTATATTTGTATCGTATGATGATACCATGAGACGTATCGTATTTTTCTGACTTGATTTGAATTTTTTAGAATTAAATTTTCATTAAGTTCTATGTTGTCCATCGAGTGTCGTAACATTTTTTAAAAATATCTTTAAATTTAGTGGATACTGACTTAAAATAGACTCACATGCATGAATATGATTTTTCTAGAATTTTTAGTTCATTATTTCATGCACTTGTAGTTCAGATTTGATAAATTTCAATATAAATCAAAGAAACATACATAATGAATTAAAAATAGCAAACTTATGTATAAAAATGTGATTTTTTATAAGATTAGATATGTTGTATTTTAATCATAGAAAAAAAATCAAGTTTAAACAAAGATTTAACTATTGATTTGCTTTTAAACCTATCACATTCTTCTTAACATTCTAACTCATTACTCTCAAATCTCCATCTTTCTTAACATCGTAGATGCAAACTTTGTCAAAATAAATGAGGATGAGGAGAATGATGACTATCTTGAGGCAGATCTTAAGAATTACTTGCATGGTACTGAAGTTGTAGAGAGACCAACTAAAAATGAGTTAGAAATTTACATGGAGCAACCAGCATTGGAATGGAATGTTAAAGATGAATTGATATTCTGACTTGGTGGAAGCAAAAGCAATGTGACCTTCCTATTCTTTCAAAACTTGCCCGTGATATATTATCTATTCAAGTGTCAACTGTAGCTTCAGAATCAGCATTCAGTGCTGGTGGACGTGTTGTTGATCTATTCCGTAGTCGTTTAGATCCTGAAGTTGTGCAAGCTTTGATTTGTACCAAAGATTGGAATACAACACTTAAGAAGAGTAAGTATTTATTAACTTTAAATATCATTTTTAACTTTGCAAGAATAATGAGTCTTATGTCAAAATATGCAGGTGGAAATAGTGTTGGGTCTATCATCGCTGACATGGATTTAGAGAGCATTGAACGTTCTTTAGCTGCCTCAATGACAACAATGGTTGGCTATTTTTCATCATATATTTATTTTTTCAATATTATACTTTCTTTAATAACCCATGTATTCATATATAGGGCAATGACATTGATAGAGACCATGATGAGGGACTAGGGGATGACATGGATGCTTTCGATGAGGCCGCGTCTATTGAATGAACTTTTCATCTGTTTTAATTTTCTTTGCATATTGTTATGTAGAAACTACAAAGTATGTGGACTATGACTCTATGCCGTATGCGTGGTGCACTTTTATGTGAACTAATAATCTATTTGTGGTGATTTGTGTGATGTCAGTTTTTATGTGAACTATTACTCTATTTGTTGACTAGTATTTTGTGTGGCATGCACTTTTATGTGAACTCTATTTGTTGTGATTTGTGTAATGTGAACTTGTATGTTGATTTTCATATCCGTAATGATTCATGTGATGTTAATTATTACTTGTCAATTTGTCATTTGTGTATTGTGAATTGTGATCATGAATAAATAAATACATTATTGATATTCGGTAAGTATTCGTAACTGTATTCGTATTCGATTCGTATCCATTCTGTATTCGTATTCGATGATATCTGATTCCGTATTTGTATCCAGATTATCCGAATCCGAATTCGAATCCAAAAAAATATATGAAAAAGGATATGATATTAGTGATATCTGTCTGTATCCGATCCGTTTTCACCCCTACGTTTTTTATGAACAATTGTGGTTTTCAATTGAATATTGATCACTGGATACATCGTACTGTTATCATTAATACTAGTAGTTAACCCGTACTAACGCTATGATTACAATCAATCTTTTTATTAGAGTGTACCTTCGTAATCATATACAGATGTTTCAAAGCAAAGAATTTTTTTTACATATTCATACATTATAAAACAAAAAGGATATATCAATGAATTTGCATAACCTGACAAACTTGCATCCCTAGGAGTGCATATAGAAAAAGAAAAGACCTATGGAACCATAGTCACAGGGATCAGGTCAAAGCCGCGATCCACGTTCCAGGGTCGGCGTTCCGGTTCAAGAGTTGGGGTCGACGTGGGTCGCCGTCCCAAAACACTGTGGATCGCCATCCCAATGCAAATGTGGTTGAGAACGGGATGAGTACCAACTGACGGAGATTCGCCGGCCCATTACAGAAACACGGATGGAAGGAGCGGGCGAGATGAACATGGAGGAAGGACGAGATTCGCGAGAACAATATGCAGGTGCAGTAGAAACTTATGGGACAAGATGGAGATGGAGCTCGTCGGGCACTGGATGCTCTCGGAGACACTATAGCGCCTCCCGTCTGCCGCCCGTGGCCTGCCACGACAGTCGCAAGGGCACTGCCATGGAGGTCGAAGGGCGCCGCCATGCTGGCCGCTGGGCGAGAAGTTGTGCCACGGATAGGTTGTCGGTCGTTGGCTTCCTAATCCTAGCCACAAGGACGCCGTCGCGGTGGTCGCCGCATCCCGCTGGCCCTCGGTCGCGAGGGGAGTGAGGAGGAGCGCCACAGGCGAGGCGGCGGCGGTTGTTCGTCTGTTGTGTTCTACCGATGCCGAAAGGATAAGGGTAGCCAAACGATTAGAGGAGAGGATTATAAAAAAATAAATGTCTAGGGCTCCAATGACCCTCCACGTAGCTATCTATTTTGGTTCGACCCGAAATCATCGACCTAAACATCTATGGATCACAACCATTAATACAGTCAACCGATCTAGGATCATCGATCCATTGTACTTAGATTCATGAACTAAATATAATATTTATATTCCGTATAGGTATACCCCCCTCGTACCATACTTTTCACATTTGTCGAACCTCGACCCGGGAACATTGTGACTATGTATGGAACTAGAGGTGGGATTTGGGTCGGGCCGGGCCAACCCGACATAGGTCCTTCGGGCCAGGACCTAATATGGGTCGGGCCATTCTGGCCTAACAAATCTATGAGCCATGTCGGCCTGTTCCGAAGCGGTGTTCGCCAAGTCCAGTCATGACCCAAAGAACGTCGGGTCTGAATTGGCCGTGCTAGCCCAAGAACGGCCCACACAAGAATTGGAAACAGAAATTTACCGTCTGTGATTGTCCTTTTGCAGCACATATACTTCCTTGATTCCTGTTGTAAGGTAACCCTAGAGGAGCCCCTGAAGCTGCTATTACTTGGGTACATCCGGAAGCTCCAAAGCATGGTGACGACTCTCTCCTGAACTTAATAAAAATCCTACTCGGTTTATGAACATTCTGTGGCGTGCAACACAAAAATCTGTTAAACATTGCTAAGCATATCCCATTATAATTCTACATATACCCACAAGCCACAGCTCAAATCTCATATACAAGTTCAAAAATAATTAGACACTGTTTATTTTTATATAGAGAGAGAAAACCCCCACGCTCCCTTCTCAGTCCATGAGTCTTTTTGGGCCGGGCCGGCCAAAGTACAGCTCACTTTACAGATCATCCTTGTGCCACCCAATTAACCTAAATCATAGGCCTAGGTTCAGCCCTGGCCGTGCCAGCCCAGCCCATGTGCCAGCCCAGCCCATCTGTGGATCATACCAAGTCGTGCTTTGTATGAGCTAGACTTTCGTGCCTTGGACCGGCCCAACAAAATCTAGCCCAAGTCCAGATCTATATGGAACTATTGTGAAATCTACAATACTAGAAATCACTCAATTTCAGTTTTTTCACTTTGAATCCCCCTCTAAAAGCAACAATCTATATTTCCACATATCCTCGACGAAATCATACATAAAATTAGGGTTCATATATGACAAACTCATCACTATATTTAAAGGTAATTACACATAGAACCATCTATGCTATACCATTGAACCTCCAGATTTGATATCACATAAGCAGAACTGCGCGAAACAGGAAGTAAGCAAAAAAGTTGAAAGTGAGCTGCATCAACCTTCTTAATGCTGCAGGACATCTTTGCTGGAAAGTGATCAGGATCGGAAAAACAAGTGGCATAGAAAATAACAATGATTGATCAAAAAGAAGACTAAGAATAAATTGCATTAACTGCAGCAGATTCGTCCTAATGGCTAATTCCAAACTGGAATAAAGACCGATGCATTGAGCTCAAAAGGAAACAAACAGCATAAAGCCCCTTGAATCTTACACTGGCTTTCCTTGTAAACCCAGATTGCATGCTTCTTTTTTTGGATGGATGAATGAATAAGGCTGATAAATAGTAATAATGAATAAAATTGAATTGGCTTGGCAGTGAGTCATGATATCTCTACACAAATATGGACACCAAAAGGAGCAAAGGTGTTGAGCTTGCAGATAAAACTATGATGGTACAACATGGATCAGCTGATTAAAAAAATCTGACAACAGTGCCATTGGCCATGGTTAAGCAACAGGCTCTAATTCTTCAGTAACACAACCTTGGAAAAGAGTGTCATATCTCAAGCTCCGTGTGACATCAAAGAAATGAGCTACATCTTCTTCTGGTGTTTTTACAAGAACATCGTGGCCTAAGTTAAGTATATGACCTTTTGGACCAGCTGATTTCACCACCCTGCAGAGTAGAAATGTTGGTAAACAATCATTAGCAGCCCCTAATGCTGATTCCATAAATGTATTTGGAATGCAATGAATGAGTATAACGTTTAGCCAACAAGGATATATCTGCATCAACTGATACAAATAAACATCAAGGGCTTCACAGTTAACACGGCTGTACTTATACTGTTATACATGTTCAACATAACTAACAAAAATGTCAAGTGTTCATCTATTTCTTGTTCTACAATCAAAAGTTCAATGCATTTAAGGGTAAATGCTGTAGAAATTTTAATTCTTATACAACTGACCACACCATAAATAAATCAGTTGGATAAACTGTACAAATGAAATGGGATAATCAAAGATGGCAGTGCAAGAAGATCAATGATACATGTGTGCAATAACTACATGAGACAAAAACATATATTATGGGCACTTTGGAGTCCTCATTGATGAAGCATTCTCAAATTTAAGTATCAAAAACTTACAAGAGCATAAAGTAAAAGTCTAAAAGACACAGTGAAGCTTTAACTAACCTATGAATGTCTTCACTCAATACTGGTAATGGAGAGAACAGAAATGCTGGCTCAACATTTCCCTGCACACTGATTCAATTACCAAGAGACCTCCTTCCATCTGCCGTGTCCACTGTCCAGTCAAGACCAATAACATCGACTCCTGTGTTTGTCATTCGCTCAAGCAAGCCCCCATTTCTATTTATATACAGAACAAGTGGTACATGGGGACATTTGGTATTAATCTTATTCACAATCTGCCAATGAAATAGTTCCATGTAGTCTTGCATATCAAAACTAAAATATAGCAAATTTGTTCTCATAATGATCACAAGTTCTTAAGAGAATTATATCAAAAGGGTACTCTATTCAATCACATATTCACAACAATGACATAAGTGCATAACTGTTATGTACTTTAAATTTTGCACATTTATAACTAAAAAGCATAAGCAATAGAAGAATCAGATAGCAAAGTTGCAGAAATATCCCAATATTTACAATAACTTGCATGTCAAAATTGTATATTAAAATATTGAAGCAAATCATAAACAATATATTTCAAGTTGATTGTAGAATTACCGAAGCATAGTTTCCAACGGTCTTCACATTTTCAGTTCCATCAGGGGTAGCACATGAAAATTGTCTTCAGCTATCAAATTTATTGGAGCTAAACCTTCCTAAAGATATGATTTAACAAATTAAATAAAGAATCCATGATATATGCACTGTTTATAAATTCTACATTCAAACATCAGTAAGGACCAAGAAAAGTAGAACAAAACCATAAATTCTTATGTCAAGTTACTACATAATATATATTCAGCAACACAAAGTTCAAATAGCATGCAGATCATAACAATATCCATAATATAGTTATTCTTTAGGTATGACAAGATATCCATGCGAAAAAAGAGGAAGAAAATTTTTAAAAGAGGGATCCAAACCTTAAGTAGTTCCCAAGTCCCAACAGGGGAGACAAAAATAATGAATGTATACTCAGGACTAGGTGCAAGACCAGTATACCACACTAAGAAAGTTGATTCCAGTTATGAATGGTATTTTGAAAAATGCATAATGTATCTGTGAAGGATACACATGTTAGAGAGTTATCTTTACAGAACATCCCTCTGCAAGTACCTTCAATTTCATGCTAATTCCTATGACCTATGTGAAAATGGACAAAATTGTTAGATTTCTTAATCAGTGAATGGAGTAAAATCATACAAGCACACACTATTGAAGGATGAAACAATTGTAAAATACAAAGCCATGAAAAGATATATCACAAAGTTCAGTTGGACATTGATAGTACCATAATACTTCTAGCTTCCAGATAGAGCACTATGCTGAAAGTTGAAAATGGAAGTGAAAAAAAAAGATCAACAGTTTTTAGCTGACATAGCTCAACTCCACAATATTGCACACCAAAACTATCAGACACCACATCACTGCTATCAGCCATGCCAGAAGCCTAGAACTGCCCATGCAGGTATTTACTATCAGCTAGGGATACACAACATGACTCATCATAACCATCCACCAAAATGGAAGGCAAGAAATTGAGATTAACACGGGTGCTAATTCATTGAAGCAAAACACCAAGCATTAAAAAAAGCATCACAACAACACGACAAAGTTATTGTGTTTTGCTTGCAAGTAAGGTTGGCTTATGAGGCTTATAAACTGAGCTAATCCACAGAACAAGCTAAACCAGCAAGAGCGGACAATATATTGCAAAAGTCTACACATCCATTTGAGCTTTGTTGACTCATCTACTATAAACCCAAGATTGGATATCAATATCAGCTTATATACAGCCCCCTTGGACACATAATAGCATCGTATTCTAAATTGAACTACCTGTATCAATAGAACCAAAGAAAAATTACAGCAAAAAAGCTACAGAGATTAGTTACCAGGTAAGATCTAAGATGGAACCTTTTTGCTAACAGAAAGCATCACAATAGAATCTTGAATACATGATCCAGCATCATTGTGCTTCAGGAAGTGTTGCTCTGCCTACCAAGAGAAAAACAATAGCAATAAAGCATCCAGGAGATTATAGGTTCGATACCCAATTCAACCAGCCCATGAGATTCTGCAAGGGTTAATGGCTTCTGTGCCATCGTTATTTCCCGAAACGCCATATATACCATTATAATTTCGCTATTAGCCTGTATGTCATTATTATTCTAGATTCACTCCTCTATGCCATTTAGACCCACATGCAGGTCGCAAATACCCATATTGCCCTTCACTGTTCATCTTCTTCCTCCCTCCTCCTCTCTTTCTCCCGCCCCCTTCGGCCACTGCTCTGTTCCCGGCGTCGCCACCTCCGCCGCCGGCCCTCCACACCTCCGCCTTCAGCCTTCCACGCCCCTCCGCACTTCACTGGACGCCTGCCACGGTGAGCGTCCCTCGCACTGGGCGCGCGGGAGCGGCAACACCTCCTCCGGACGCGCCCCGTACTTGAGCACCAGTAGAAGAGCGCCTTGCCGCTGCCCAAGCTGACGCCGACGTAGCCGGCGTAGTGCCTGAAGCCGACATCCGGCTGCCCTGGCAATCCGTTCAGGAGGTCGTCCTCCGGCCGCGTGCTCCACGACGCGCCGGTGGCGACTGCAGCTAATGCTGCGAGGAACGCCGTGGCCAGCGACAGCGAGAGCAATAATGCCATGGGCACAGACATGGCAGCGACCAGCGGGAGCAGCGACGAAGGCCCTCGGCATGGCCATGGCGGGAGGCGGCGGCCGATGGGAGCACCGACGGAGGCCCTCGACACGGCCATGGCGGGAGGCGGCGGCCGGCGGGAGCGGGGTCCCTCAGCGGAGAGGGGCTGGGGCGGGGCTTAGAGGTAGAAGATGAATAGTGGGGGTAATGTGGGAATTTTCGAAATCTAGTATCCTGCATGTGGGCCCAAATATCATAGAGGAGTGAATCTAGAATAATAAGGAAAAATTACTCGCATGCCATTATAATTTTCAGAAATTGTCTATATGCCACTGTCAGTGACTGTGGCGGCCCCCATCTGTCAGTGACACACCAATGACATATTGGCAAACCGTAAAAATTGTAATGGCACAGAAAAAATTAACCCGAATAATAATGGCATACATGATAATAGCGAAATTATAATGGTATATCTGGCGTTTCGGGAAATAACGGTGGCACATAAGCCATTAACCCATTCTGCAAGCACCAGAAGCATCCAAGCGTGAAACTTGACCTAATCCCCATCACTGGCACCAAAGTAGATAAAAGATTCGACAAAAACAATCGAGCAAATCTCACCACTAAGGGTGAGCATAAGTGTGCACCATCCGTCCTCCGCCTGTGCGTGGCGTCGTCGCCTGAATCGCCACCACGCCGCACGCCGCCTCAAATATCCACCAAAAGGCAGGTCGTCGTAGACTGGCTCCGTACTTTGGGCCGAAACGCATGGAGGGTATTTGGTTCACCTGAATGGTATGGTTCTGAATGAGACGGTACAAGTAGGGTGTTTGGTTGTTTGTATGAGATGGTATATGATTTTGTTTGGTTGCCTGTATGGCTGTATGATATGATACGGGATGATACAAGTTCATATTTGGTTGGTTAAATAGGATGAGATATTATCACCTTCCTCACTCTAGTTCTCTTTCTTGATCATTTGCTTCAAAATTCTGCAAATCTATTTCAGCCCTGTAATAATACATAACATAAGAAAAATTCAGCTCATTTCAGCGTTTCACATGACCAACTCATTTTTAGCCCTATAATTAGAAATGACTAATCACGGTATACCATAGCTGATGAAATTAAATAATAAAAACACTATACAATACAATTTAAATATGTGCAATTTAATCACAGTATCCTTAAAGATGAAATCGTCTTTTTCATCGAGCAATTTAAATTCCGTGAAAATCCCTTTTGAAATCTTTTTTATATTTGAAATCCTGAAGTAAATTCAAATCCATGATTTTGTGTTCAAGTTCGGAATTTATAATTTTGACATGAATACAAAATTTCTCAATTTTCTGAATCATTGAATATTCTTTAAAAATATTCATGAGTTATTTCTTTGAAATCCAAAATCATTTGGAAACCCCTCAATTTATTCAAAACCCAAATCTTTGTAAACTTTCCTAATTTTCTCAAAAATCTAAATTCAAATTTACAGGAAATGATTTTTTTCTCTCTCTTTCCTCTCTTTCTTTTTCCCTTCTCTCTCCTCCCATTCTTCCCCCAGTACTTGCATGTACCTTCTTCCTCCTCGATCCTCATGCCCATAGCCTCCTAGCTCCTCCCCCACCTCCTCTCTGCCCAGCCCGCATTGTTCCCTAACCCAACCTCTCGTGCGCCTGCACCATAGCATGTAGCGCTACGGTGCCATCGCCAACCACTGCTCCACTTCCTCCGGTGCCGCCATGGTCTCCACCGGCCGCTCGATTTCCCTGGTATCGCTGTAGTTTTTTGGACAAACCCTAACAACCCCGAAGTCCTTGACCTTTATGTATCCTCCTTTATAAATAGCCAGCACCTTACTCTACTCTAGGGGATCTAGCACGTATATGAAGGGGTAGAGGGCAGACGGGATCTAGAGGGGAGAGTGTGGCCTACCGACCAGTGGGCGGCAGGCGGGCAGCCAGCAGGTGGTGGTGTGGGTGTCCAACAACAACGCACACCCGATTATAGTTGGTGCGGACTGAAGCACGGGTAGGCCGAGGGGGGTGAGGAGAAACCAGGCGTGTGTCCCGTTCCGTCCTGCACAAGATTGGTACCATGAATTTGGCCATACCACATTGTACGGGGTGTGAAGAGAATATTCCTAGAATAATACTATCCAAGATAAAATGATTCAATCTTAGCAACCAAACAGACTAGTTGTGTCACATACATGACAGGATGCTACACGGATGAGTTGATGCACCCAACTAAATACATGCTAACTTTACCGTAACACGTTGCCCAAGGAAAACATGTAACTATTTACAACCGGTAAATGTAGGTGTTCTATATGAAAAGTGTGGCTATTTTCCCCCAACTTTTGATCATTTTTGCTCCCTTGAAATACTAGCATATAATTGATGTTTTAGGTCTGTTTGAGAAGCTTCAAATCCTAAGTAAATGAATAATATTTAACTAACGAGAATATTGAGAAACTTGTGTTTTCCCGTTTCTGAATTCAAATTTATTTCTAGATTCTGAAACTATTGAGTTTCACGATTTAGATCCAAAGTCTAAACTATTTAGACAAATTTTAGATTCAAAAAATAGTTGTAGCTTCCAAAAGCTTTAAAACAACTAGGCTGCTAACAATCCATATGTCCATGCAGTGCATGTGCACAAAAGAACGGTAAACAGGTGAAATTTCCATGAAATATCTGAAAAATAAAAATGATGTTGAAGCGCGTGGATCTCAAAGTATTGATCCCCAGATATGAATGGAATAACCCTAAAAGAACAAGATCATAGCAGTTCTATGATTTACCTCATAACATTCTTCTTTTCACTCTTCGATACCAAGCACTTTTCAGTCTAGTCCCTCCCATAAACCAAGGACTCATTTGAATCAAAAGAATTTTACAGAATTTTATTAGATTCTCTAAAATTCCTGCATTACAAAGGAGGTCTGAAAGTTTTTGTTCCTAGTGTATAAGCATATAGCTAGGATGTGCTTTCCAGGAGCTGCTGAGCCATTTCCAAGAACACTAGGAGCTGATGTCAATACAACATTGTGGTCACCAATCAACTCCTTTGTTCCAATCATTAACCACAACATGATGGATTCCAATGTATAAATACACATCAAGGCATCAACTACAACTACTCCTAGAATTTAGAGTTCTTCAAACAGTTCATATTGTAGATTGCGAAACTCCATAGCTACAAAATCTAGAAATGAGCTTAAAGAATCCAAAAGATAAGAAATATCCGATTCTCGAAATGCTAGATATTCACCAACTACTTCTCGTAATCTAAATCCCTAAGCAGTCCTTTAATAAAGCTTAATTTGGTAGGGTGGTGAAGTGTATTGTGTATGACAACAAACCACCAGCGACATCAAAACCCAAGTGGAGATGGATATATAAATGATTCACATTGTGTGGAGTTGCTTTCACTTTGTCCTTAAATGATCTTGGGACAACAGCGCATCTGATGGCAGCAACTCCAAAGTATCATCACACATTCTAACAACTGCTTTAATTTCTTTGCATTCTCGCAACCTGCATGAGGAACAAGATCCCGACAAGATTTCAACAGCTGCTCAATCATCAAAACACAAGTTGCATCATGCATGGGAGTCGATAGGTTATGATCTAATGACCTGGAATCACTACAGGAATCAAGAAGTTCACCGGGTCTGCTTGCCGTAGAGAGGAATTGGGGAAAAAGTGTTAGATCAAATTGTGCGCAAGATTGTTTTTGCTTGGTGCCAAAATTTTCCCGAGTGTAATATATAATTACACACAGCAATGTAAACCAATGCTTTGGGCGAGATGGGGGAAATCCACCAAAAGTCCCCCAAGATTTGGGGGTGCTTGGTGGTGGCAAGCGTGGAGGCGATAGGGCTGAACTAGGGCACGGCCAGCCACCCGATGCCACCAGACATGGTGGTGCATGGTGTAGATGCTGAAGGGCAACGGCTTCGACAAGGTGAAATTGTTCAATGCTAAGGAGGGCACCATGAAGGCATGAATGCCCTCAAGAATAGCAACCAACATCTGGTGAGGGATTTTGATTGATTCGTGGTGGTGAATGGTGTGATTCGTGTGTGCAGGGTGTGCTTTCATGCAGCATCTGGTGAGGAGAGTGTTGGAGGTGACCTGATTAGAAGGGGCTTCATTTCTTTTCTTCTTTGTGTTCTGATTTGCTTTAGGGTTCCTATGGTTAGCTATCGATCAAGCGTATGAGAAGCGTCCATGTCAACCAATTTCATCTGTGGATTTATCTTGTCCGTTGGTATAGCTTTATCAGCCTCCTTGATTGAAGATATGGCGGTAATTTGGTGAGTCTGCAATTATGATAATGGGTGTGATAACGGGGAGAACTAAAATATGAAAGCAAACAACTAACTTAAATCATTTTGGTCAAAAAATATTACATTTTTTTAGTAAATTTTAATGTAATCGATAGAAATTTTGATTCGTTGAACGATAAAACATGACTAGATTATAAAATTATAGTTACAATATATATCAATTATAAATTTAACTATTCAAATATGAATCAATTATAAATTTGGTTAGTGATAGTTATGGAACATTAATAAAATATTGGTAGATGAAATATAAGAAGCTAGATGTAATGTTTTAAGAAATAGAAAAAAAATCTTGATAAAAAATTTCTATTTTAGTTATAAGAACGAAAAATAGGTGGAGATGCCCTAACCCTCTTATCTCTTTTTTTCCCTCCAATGTCTCCTCTCTCCCTCCGTTTTCTAGGCATGTATATTGTGTTTAAGAGCATCTCCAATGATAAGCTATTTCACTAGCTAGATTCACTCTCTCTTTTACGTGGATAGAAAATATGGGGAAAAAAGAATAGCTAGCGATGAACTAATAGATAGAAGATTTCACGTATTCTAAAAAATGAGATTTCACATATTCCAAGAAACTGAGTGTATTATGGCATGTACAACCCACAGACGGAGTACCGTCTATAAGTTTTACTACATCATATATAGACAACTAAATAGACATCTTGTACAATGGTTTGTCTATTTCACCGTCTGCAAACTATTTAATGCAAACATGCAAACATCCATAAAATATAATATATATACACGCACAACGTTTTTGCTTCTGTTTTATCGTCTCCTGCTGCATGGGAGCACGCACCCGTTGCCGTCGCCTCATCAAGCGACGACGAGGCCGTCTCCAGTCATGATCAGGGGGATTTTTGCAAATTTTCAATCTTATAGACGGGGTAAAATCCCCCGTTGTACATGCCCTTACGTGTGGGACTAAGTACTAGTTGTGAGATAAATTATTATTTTTATTTTTCTCTCAACTTCACATCAGTTAGTTATTTAAGACAATTATTGTGGATGCTCTAAGGGAAAACAATTCTCTCGCTTTTATTAAAAAAACAAAAGAGAAGGTTTTGGATTGCAATATGCTATCAAATTTGAACAGCGGCGAGAGCGAGCCGTCCACCGACAACCGGAATTGCTGCGGCATCTCCGGTCAACTCGAGTCCGCGGCGCCACCGCCCGCATCGAGGTTCCGGGAGCCAGCCGTGCTGGTCATGTCCGGCACACGGTAGCCATACCTCCAGAAGCAAGAACGGGAATGCGCTCGGAGATCCGGCGGACGGTGGCGGCGGAGCTCAGGCGACAGTGGGAGGCGGCGCTGCGTCAACCCGGAATCGGCTAATCTGCTCCGGCGACGTTTGCAGCCGGCCATGATCGTCCACGAGCTCCGATTCGCGGATGATGGGAAACAGGTTTCCTTCCCAATACGAAACCACCGAACGGGATGAGGCCGCTCGCGACGACGCCGGCCACGTTGTCGCCGAACTGCGGCTCCCCGCCGCCGGCCCACATGTTCGCTATTGGTCGTGGGCCCAAATTCGAGTGGGCCGTTGTTCGTTGTGGTCGAGATTAGATACAATAATAGTACATTTATTGCCCTTATTTTTAATGGTTAATTTTTGATTACAATTTTTACGGTTTACCAAAGTAATTTTTAAAAATTATAATGGCATATGAGTAATTTTCCCTATTTTTAAACACCGTATTCTAATAAAAACAGTATAGTTGGATTTGAAACGAAGAGTATTTTGTTCAGCTTCTTCCGGTAGCTAAAGATGTTACTCTGGTTTACTCTGGCTAATTGACGTTTTTTAGTTTCTGAATTTAATTTTAATTTCAAGATTTTACGGCCATCAAGTGTAGAATCTGAGACAAAACAGTTGCGCTGACATCTGTGTGCAAAGACAAACAAAGGCAATTTGACAATTTGTTTTTTTATTGTCTCTTTTGTTTCGATTAAATGCCATTTTAAACTTCACCACGTTTTATTTTTTATCATTCTTGTAGTTTTTAATTTATTTTCCTTTTTTCTTCTATGACTGTCGAAGCGCAACCCCATGAAAACAATAGTAGGCAAAATTATGAAGTTATTGTTCTGAGAGCTTGGGCTTTAAAAGTCAGCTAATGACTACTTACAAGGTGCAGACTAGTGAGAAAGGGCATATAAATCTTTTTTTCAAGGAGAAAAAAAGGAAAGTTAATTAAAAATCGTAGAAATGAAAAAAATCTGAAGTTTTAAATGACATGTAATCTAATCTAATAAACGTTCTCTTTTTTGTTAGGCTATTCACAGGTTTGAGTTTCATAATACTATTTTCTAGAAGACTACATTAGCTTTGTAACCGAATGAAATACTCTCTCTTCGTGGAAATTTTCATTTCACTATTTCTTAGGTTAAAAAATGTAATTAAATGTTTTTGAATTAAATACTTCTATCCGATTAAACGATTTGACTCGGTGAGCGTTTTATTTCATTTTATCCATATTGAAAACAGGTTAGCATCTTGTCATGAAAATGACATATTTTCTTTCTATTCACTCATTAATTTAATATTATATCAGAAAAAAATTTGATATATCACGTAATTAATATCATAAACCGCACTGCGAATACCGACATCCGAAGCAAACAGACAATAATGCCGTGCTCGCGACCGTCGTGTACCACGGGATGCGGCTGGAGAATGGACGGACACGATGCATCTTCTACCAAAATCCAACCAAATCCATCCATACATTCGCCTTAAGACCAAACGAGACGAAGCATCAAGCGGTAATCTCCTCGTGTAGCCCGCGTTTTCCTCCTGTCCACGGCCACTCATTCCTCCTCCTCCCCCACCACTACCACCACCGGCGGCGGACGCAATGCTGGCGGCGGCTCTCCGGCCCGCGCCCTCCCTGGCGGCCTTATCCCCCTCCACCGCGAGGCCCCCGTCGCCGGCGCTTCTCTCCTTCCTTCCCCGCCCTCACCACCGCCTCCACCTCTCCGCCACCGCTGAGGGCGCTGGCACCGCCGCCGCCGCCCAGGAGGGAGCGCCCCCGTATCCTTCCTCCACTCCCCCGATCGACGAAGCTCGCCTGGAACAGGTACGGAACTGTCTATGGCTGCTGTTTGATGCGATGCTGACCCGGATGATCGAATAAGACGGTCGTGTGGTCTGCAGTTCGCGGCGGATTGGCAGGCTGCGCGCGCGGAGAAGGACCAGGGGAAGAATCTCATGCTTACGGTGCTTCGGGCCAACAGCGGCGGGTTGATCGTCAGGTTTAACTCCCTGCAGGGCTTCGTGCCCAACCCTCTCCTCAGCCCCGCTCATTGGTGTAAAGGTAGTCTGTTTTCTCTGGTTGAAATGAGCTGTCTGCCGAATTTGTCCAACTTTTTTTTTGAACCAACATAGTTAGAATTGATTGACGAATTAAGAGCTAATTGCAGATCAGCTGTTGACTTCGTACTGAACTCATATTGGATATGACTTATGAGGATATCTGACCTTTTCCTTGTAGACCCCAAAAGGCCCATTCAAGATGTTACAAAGGACCTTGTAGGTTCGTCCATTTCTGTCAAGGTAAGGGACTTCTATTATTTTTTGTATTTCAACCTCATTGTGCTGTTCCTTCTAGTTGTAGCTATTGTTATATTATAAGCCCAAAGAAAGTGGACAATCGACTCAAGATTTGATTATAGTATAGGTATAAACACATGCTGGTTTTGTCTCAAAACGCCTTTAAGTGTCAAAAGTACAGTTGGTACATCTTAGATTTAGTTTGCTTCTCTAGCAGAACTATATCATATTTCAGTATTAACTGGGCGTCTCACTCCAAGGAACTATACTATTTAACTTTGCTATCAAAAACCAGGTTGTGAAAATTTTCAAGATCATGCTGCCAAAGTTGTATCATGACTCCTCAAATCTCAATTTCTGTGGTTACAACAACAGTTTAGATTGTGTATTGAAATATTACTTTGGGATTTGAAGAATGAAGCTAATTACTTCAGGTAGTTGAAGTGAATGAGGAAGAAAGGAAGCTTGTCTTCTCAGAGAAGGATGCCAGTTGGTCCACTCATTCTTCTAAAGTCAAGATTGGTGACATCTACGATGGAATTGTAGGTTCAGTTTTCCACTACGGTGCATTTGTTCATCTGCGATTTCCTGATGGTAGCCATTGGCAACACCCCTGGTCATTTTTTTCTGTTAAATATTTCGTAGAGTTTGTAACAACAACTATGCTCAAACAGGAAGCTATCATCTTACTGGACTTGTACATATCTCTGAGGTCTCTTGGGATCTTGTCCAAGATGTCCGGGATTTTTTAAACGAAGGTGATACTGTCAAGGTCATAGTGGTGAACATTGACATGTAAGTATACTACTTTACGGTCTTCTCCACAATTGTTAGCATGTGTATTCACATAGTAGTTTCTCATGATTTTCTGTCATAATTTGTTATGGAAGTATTTAGTAGGTATTGAATTGTAGCGTGCAATGTTTAATTTACTTTACCAATGAAAAATATCATACATTTTCTCATAGAATCTGGTACTGGAGCCATATTCATTTTGGTGCAATGCACCTAGTTAACTTCTAAAGATAAATGCATCTATGTTAGGATTTAAGACTAATGATACCAAGTTGTTGCTTTGGAGCTGTACATCACTTATGATTCCTAAAGATTGATAAATAAGATGAGACGAGTTTAATAGTTTATGATCTAGTTTAGCCTAGCATTCATTTGTTAGCAGTAGGGAAATCAGGATATGCTGGAAAAATATCATAAATTATGTTACATAATGTGATACCGGTGCATTGCCTACGTAAACAGGGAGAAGTCAAGGATATCTTTATCAATTAGACAACTGGAGGAAGATCCTCTACTGGAGACATTGGACAAAATTATTCCTTTGGTTAGGTTTTGAAAGAACAAGCCTTTGTGGCATGTTATTTAGCTTTGTTCTAGTAAAGGTGAACTCATGAATTAATCTTGGTTTGTAGGAGGCTGATCAATCACCTAATGCTAGGATCACATCATCTCCTGCAGAAGCTGACCTTCTTCCAGGACTTGATGGTATATGTAATGAACTATTACAAGAGGATGGGTATGGTTTCTATTTGTGTAACTTTGGTATATGATTTTTAATGATGGTGCATTACTTCATAACTCTTCTACTAGATTACAGTTTTGGTGTGTAGGGGAACCCATGTATAGATTTTTTCCATTCTAATTTCATTCTTTAATCAGTTCTATTTCTTATAACAGTATAACAGATGTAAAATTTGGGCGCCAAGCATTGGAGAAGCGTGTTGTTTCACAAGATCTGGAGCTCTGGCTTTCCAGTGTATGGTCCCAATTGTCTTCAATTTAACCTGTTGAAGCTCACAAATCACAACAGACAAACCTGGACTAATGTGTTGGATCTCATTATGCAGGTGCCAGCTAAGGACAATCAGTTCAAGCTTCTTGCTCGAGCTGGGAGACAGGTTAGTTTCTCCTGATATATCATTGTTTTCTTGTTATAAGGAATTTCATTATGCTAGGGTTTGTTCTGAGTCGTTTTTCATTCCCAACTGAACAGACCAAAGTTACCAATACCAAATATGTCTTTAAAGAGGTTACACTTGGGAGTTAGTACAAAGAGTTCTGAAAAGGAATAATTGTTTCAGTTGTGTAATGGTTACAATCCTTAAAATTGGCAGGTCCAAGAAGTATATTTGACTACCAGCCTAGACCAGGAGGGCATAAAGAAGGCGGTACAGAGAGTACTAGGACGTGTTCCTTGATTCTGGTGGCTACGAACAGAGGCATGCATGCTTCCTCCCCAATTTTCTGACCAAGCGACTTATACTGGAACAACAGCACGAGCAGACAACTTTTCTGAAAAGTTCGTCGTTGTTTCCACATTCTGCTGATCTTCCTCCCAGCAGGAGACTACTTAACCGAAAATTGTAAATTTTGTTCGGTACAACAATGAGTAGGTAGGCACCCTTGGTGCATGCATGTACTTTGCTGAAACCTCAATGCCACCTGTATATATAACGATATTCGTTTTCAATGTCATCAGATACCTGTCCTGGTAACTAGTAATAAGCTAGATATGTCTTTCTTGTCAAAGCTAATATAGTTCTTTATTTTTCCCTAGCTAGCTCCACTCGGATCTTGACCAGCCTCCATAAGAACAGCTAGCTGCATCATAGACTAATTACCTTGCTCTGAATGACATGATTTTTTTGTTGGTTTCATCAGCTTCAACGGAACTACAGTACCCACACTTCCCCAAGAGAGTACGTATTATTCAGGTTGTGGTCGAGTTGCAAAGCAGCAGACCTCTGAATATGTTCTTTCTTTTACACATTTTGGGAAATTCTAGCCTGAATGGAGTTCATCGAGGAGAGCATGAATCATTTTGGACGATGTCGTGGAAGATTAAGATAGATAAACTTAATCATATCACAATTGTTTAATAATTTTAATATTAAAAAGTCGATAAATATTAGGGGGTGTTTGAATTAAGGGGTTAAATTTTAGTCCTTGTCACATTTGAACATCAATTTAAAGGACTAAATCAATTTAAAGGATTAAACGTGAATTAATTATAAAAATAATTGCAAAATTAGAGAATAATTCATAAAGACAAATTTATTAAGCTTAATTAATCTATAATTAGTAAATGTTTACTGTAGCATGACATAATTTAGCCTGTATATCTAAACACCCCTTAATAAGTTGCAAAGCATGCATGCTTCACATTGCTCTGCAATGGAGGCATCAGCACATCACTAACCCTTTAGATCATCTCCAAAATATTTGTTATTTGGTTCTTCAAACCAAATTTTGGTCGTCAAAACAAAATATTGTCCTCCAACATATTACTTAACCGGATGGTCAAACCAATCTGACTGACCAAATCAATCTCGGACTGGCTAAATAGCTAAACTTGGCCAGCAAGTTGAATGGCCATTTGATTGTAGGCCCACGTTGGCAGCCTCGTACACGCACAGCGAGCATAGTGGGATCTGCAAACGAGCTGCACTGCGGGCGGAGTGAGCATTGCACACTCACATGCACCTGTTGTTTGTTCGTAGATTTGCAAAGGGTTAATTTTTTCCGTGCCATTACAATTTTTGCGGTTTGCTAATATGTCATCAATGTGTCACTGACATATGGGGGCCGCCACAGTCACTGACAATGGCATATAGGCAATTTCTGAAAATTATATTGACATGTGAGTAATTTTCCCTTTGCAAAAACGGAGACGATTTTTTTGCACGTGAAAAAAAAGAGAAAAAAGTTTTTATATAAATTTTCTAAAATTTGAAAAAATTATAACTTGGGATTTGTAAGGTTAGAAATTGAGATTTCAAAAATAACAGAAAAATATATTTAAGAATTTGGAATTTTGAAAACTTGAGGATTCCTAAGGTTAGAAATTGGGATTTCAAAAATAAATCAAATCTTTCGAAATATTATGGGATTTTAAAAGTAAGGAGTGTTTTTTTAGAGAATTGAAAATAGAGAATCTAATGGAGATTTGGAAAGGAATATTTTTGGAGAGTTGACTAAATTGATAAATAGAAAGTAAAAAATAGAATGACCGGAGAGATGCTCTTAGCCGGCTAAGATTCTCAGACAAATGCTGATTTATCTCTTCAGTTCATTTCTCTCAACTACTCTGAAGTCTGAACTTTGGTGGATGTCGATGCATCTCAAAGGTCAGAAGGTCCTTGGTTTTGGTTGTGCTTGTGCACTTCGGATTGTAGAGAGATCAGTTTGTGCAACATGTAGATGATTTTAAGCCTAGCCACCTTCACCAACTGCAACTCTTGTTCATTCGACTTGCTAATTACCAAGGCGATCTTTCACATACAAATTCTTGAAAAAAAAAGACAAAAAATATTATTGAAAAAATAAATTAGACGAAAAGTATTATAACAAAATGGAAATTGAATAAAATCTAAAACAAAGGGATTGAACAAAAACTTTTGAATATTTTAAAACATAATTTTTATACAAAATTTATTACATACTTTGGAGGCTCTGGATTTTTTTAGAATATTTGGAGTTTTAAAGTATTTTTAATAACTCTGGGAGCATTTTAGTAAATAAGAAAAAGAAAACGAAAACCCTGTCTTGGGCCGACCGACCGCAGCCGGCCCAAGCTCTCCCCCACGTTCTACCCAGTTCCGCCTGCGCGCACGCCGTCGCTGACAGGTGGGCCCCACCAGCCAGCCCGGTCGTCGGCCTCCCTTGTGCCACACGACCGCGCCGCGCGCGTGTTTGTTAAAAACTTTGGGTTAACGTTATTTGAAACTTTGGGCCCTATATATTTCGGGGTGTCTTGTTTCCTTTCCTGGAACAGATCAGACGCCCCCTGTTTATCCACGCGGCTTCCATAGACCATAGGAACATCTACTGCGGGTTTAATTTGCTCGCCGATTCCGCCTCGTCGTATCCGGCAAAATCTCGCTCCGGCGACCAGCGCCGCCGATTCCGCCCCTGCTCCGATCCGTCGTTCGTGTCGCGCCAAAACTCCAATGCAAGTATCCGGCCACCTCTCTTGATTCGCAGGGCCTTTTTGTTTCAAAACTGATCCGGTCCTAATAACTTTGCTGTTTATTCCTGAGTCTGCAGCACGAGCAAACACAGAAAAGAAGAATGAATTCACCCTTTCAACAAGTTGGTGATGCCGATGATGCTCCACATGACGAAACATTGAGTTATTCAATCCCATACCTTCCTCAGGTATATGGCAGCATAAAATTCTAATGACGACGTAGATTGCAAGCTTAATTTCACAGTAACTGCTTTAACTAAACTAATTATTCCTTTGGTGCTGCAATTGTCAAGGTCCCACCCCTAGTGAATTAGTACCTTTTTGCGAGCTCTGCTCAGTTTACCTACCACTATTAGATTTCACTGTATCATATATTCCTATGTAATACAGCGCACCTCGTTGTACTGTTTTTCTCTCTGATTGAAATTTCACTTGGTTTTAATGTTGAAATCTCATTTGGTCTTAATTTCGAAATTATATCCTATGCAGGACATCTTGTGTCATATACATTCTTTAATGTTATTAAGGGATGCTGCTCGTGCTGCTTGCATTTCTCGTGTATTTCTATGTTCTTGGAGGTGTCATCCCAACCTCACATTGGATCAGATAACGCTCGTCAATCCGAATGCACGAGAGAATCTACATTATATTGTTGATAATATTCTGAAAAACCACTCGGGCATTGGATTGAAGACATTGAAGCTAAACTTGTTTCAAGAATACAACACATTTCCTTATGTCGATAGTTGGCTCCATAATGCCGTTACATCAGGGATTGAAGAACTTGCCCTTACGCTATATGAAACATATAACTTCTCGTGCTCAATTTTATCACATGCAGTTAGAAACTCGATTCGGAGTCTTCATCTTGATTATTGTGTTTTTAGTCCCACATTTGAACTTGGCCCTTTCAGAAGACTTACAAGCCTGGAGCTGAATTCGGTGTGTATTACGGGTGATGAATTAGAGTGCTTTCTTTCCAACTCCCTTGCTTTGGAGAAGTTGGAACTCTATCATTGTGAGGAGATCATTGTCCTCAAGATACCCTATGTGCTTCAGCAGCTCAGATGTCTGATTGTTATGGGTTGGTATAGCTTGCAGGCGATAGAGTGCAAAGCTCCGAATCTCTCGATTATTGACTTTTCCGGACAAGAAATAGATTTGTCACTCGAACAACAATTGCAAATGAAGAAATTGAACATATGTCATCCGAACGTGGTCTACTATGCTCTTGCTGAGCTTTCCTCCATTATGCCGAATCTTAAGACTCTTTTAATTACTTCGGATACTGAGGTATACTCTCGACATCAGATGCTACATTTGCATATGACAGTATTCATATCATGTGTGTATGATTAATCCAAGCATAACATTTGTTGTGCAGGTGCATAATACGCCAATGCTGCTTACCTCCAAATTCCTATACCTCAAGCATCTCACCATTCAGATTATTAAAAGGACCTTGTTCCCGTTATATGATTACTTTTCTCTGGTTTCTTTCTTCCATGAGTCTCCTTCCTTGGAGACATTTTCACTACAAGTAAGGCACAACTCTTTTGTCCTAATCCTCCAAAGATATCTCTCTATTGGGTCCATGATTTAATTTACTTTTCATCTTTAGGTACCCCAGCAAGATCTAAAACATGAATCGGTCTTCGAAGATTCCTCAAATTTAAGGCAGCCGCCTGAACACCACCGACACGACTGCCTCAAGACTGTGGAGATCACAGGGTTTAGCCACTCAAGGAGCTTGATTGAGCTAACATGTTACATCGCCAAGACCGCGGTCTCACTGGAGCGTCTTACTTTGAACACACTTCGTCCCGATTTGAGGTGTCTTAGCAGGGAAGCTGATGAAACTTGCTGGCCCTTCATTACCAACGCTGAGCTCAAGGAAATATCTAGAACGGTCATGGCGATAAGAACGTACATTGAAGACAAAGTTGCTCCTGCAGCTAAGTTGACTGTTCTGGAGCCTTGCACACGGTGTCATTACGGTCAATGATCAAGTTGTTTGTAGTTGCACCATGTGTAACAGTTTTAAATATTTAATCTTTACGAACCATGCTTTGTTTATGGGATAAGTTAGGTATAGTAGATAGTCGTCGGAATGAAGTTGTTCTGAAATCTGCATTAGGTGTGAGTTAATTTAGTTATAGATATGTAAAAAGAAGCAAGCAAGAAAAGATCGTTCTAAAAGCTTGTGTTCCAGCCTCGATGTGATGGTCTTAGTGGGGCATTTAATTATTTGCCACTCTTAACATGTGAGTGGCAACAAAAATGCCACTCTGAGTCGCTGACATGTGGGGTCATTTGAGTCACTGACATGTGGTCCATTAATTGACACATGTTAAGAGTGGCAAATAGTTAAATTATCCGGTCTTAGTTGTCTAAAAATCTAGTTTCTTTGCCATAGCAGGACGGTTGTTGCATTTTGAACTTGTAGTTTTTTTCAAAAATATAATTTTTTAATAGAAAATCACTCATGTAATATGATTTTTTAAAAAATACGGTCAAAACCATAATTTTCAGTAAACTGAATATTTGAAAATATTTCAGCAATAGAGATCCGGTGTACATTTTCTAAAATGGTATACCCTTTTTTAAAAAAATACAAAACTAACCTTGTATTTCAAACGTCATTTCAAGTGCCGATCTAGGGACTAGAGATTTAGGGTCTAGATCAACGCATCATCGATCGATCTAGGCTGATTGGGTTGATCAGGCGACTCTAGTGCTTTCGTCCGATCAACGCTGATCCAACGATCTATCGACCGATGAAACACCAGTCCAGCGCTCTGTCAATAGATAAAGCGCTGACAGAGCACTAGATCGACATTTTATCGGCTGACAGACCGTTGGATCAGCGCTGATCGACTGAATCCGTCGCTTTCTATCGATGTTTCAAACACCAACATAGTGATGGATTCACCCGATCAACCTGTACATGCTGAAGTACTGGTCTAAGGTCTAAAATCCTGGATCAGTACTTCATCAACTGACGTAAGGTTAATTTTGTAATTTTTAAAAAACGGGTAGCAGATTTGAAATTTGTTTTAGGTGGTATTTGGTTCGAGGGACGAGATGGGATGGGATGGGATGATCCTATTTTTTACAGTGTTTGGTTCGGAGTCATGTGGGACGGAGTCGTCCCAGCAAGAAATATTCCTCCAATATTTGGGACGAACTTGTCCCCAAGAAAAGGAGGGACGAGCTTGTCCCACCTCGTGCGTGGAGGCTCCAGGACGGGGCTAGAGGTTCTGTGGTGGGTCGAAGGTTCCGAGACGAAGGCATTAGGGATGGGCGAAGGTTTCGAAATAGCCCGTATGTGTTTCGGTGTGGGACGGATGTTCGGGACGTAGTCTCATTTCTCTAACCCACCAACCAAATACAAAACTAGAACATCCTCATCCCTCACAACCAAACACGAGATAAGACGATTCCATCCCAAAAAACTAGGATATAACCGTCCCATCCCACCTTGTCTCTAAACCAAACGGCATCTTAAAAATGTATCATTTCAAAAAAATCTAAATATGGAGGAGGCCCACTGAGTGAAAGAGGCCCGGTCCACCCATGGCTAGATGGGCCCACGCCACCCTCCCCCCGTAGACTATAGACCAATAGACCATAGTAGGTGGGCAGCGGCGTCGTGCGCCCCGCACCACCGGCCCACGTGCGCGTAGTACAGTATCCAAATGCGCTCATACTCAGGTGGGGTCGTCGTCCCCTCGCGGCTGCCCGTCTCCGACTCCGACCACCACCACCACCTCCTCCTCCTCCTCCTCCTCCTCCCCCATGGACTCCTACCTCCTCGCCCGCCCGCAAGCCGTGGCCCTCTCGATCCTCCCGGCCTCGCGGGCCCCCTCCGTCTCCCGCTTCCGCTGGGTTGCCCCGCGCCTCCTCCGACTCCGACCGGCGGCCGTTCTCGGCGGCGGCGGTGGTTTCGCACACGTGGGAGAGCTGTTCGGACGCGTCGAGGCGTTCCTCTACACCGTCGCGGACGCCTCCGTCTCGGCGTCCCCGGAGGTGGCGCTGGGCGGGGCCAAGGAGGCGGCCGGGGACTGGCTATCCGGCATCACCAACTCCATGGAGACCGTGCTTAAGGTGCGTTTTCCGCTAACGCTTCTCTGTTTTTTTTTTTGCCGATCAGTTCGTTCCAGCGGCGCATGCGCGTTCGCGAAACTGCGTGGCGTACTGGCGTGCGTGCACGCCTTCTCCATTCTGCTTTTGGTATTTTCCTGCACTTGTATGGTGTGATGCTGTCATATTGTGATGAAAATGTACTGAAACTATAAATGGTAGATGAAATATACTTGACGTGCTTAGATTGCTTATGTTTCCTTTCCTGGGAGGGACGGTGTCCACTTTCTGAACGTGCTCCAAGATGGCAAGATAGTCTGTGCTGATGGCGTCTACTGGACTACTACTTGCCTTACGAGGCATGGAGAAGATTCAATTAGCTTCCTGAGCACCCTCTTTAGGCAAGGCAATTAAGATTAGGAGTTTTTACTTTTTACGGATTTTACCAGGGCAGTGACCTTGAGTCCCTGCTTCGAATGCAGGACAGTTTTCTTTAAAAGCCCTGTTTGGACCACAACATTTTCATGTAGGTAACGGGAAAATTCCCGTATTCCAAACAGTGCTTAAATTCCTGCATTCCAAATGGACCCTGGTTGTAGATGGGATCAATTACCATGGATTAAATCTTGAAACAATCGCCATCGGTGGCAGCAGTTTGATGGGAGGATAAAATTTGCCATCGGTGGAAGTATATTATATTGTACAAATTTCACATGATGTAAGTTGGTAATGCTCATGAACAATTGTTCAAAGAATGAAATGTAATGTATGTGCTTGGAACGTTGAATGAACTTATATTTCTTTCAGCAGAAAACTGTAATCATAATTTGAAGATCTTTTGTTTGGGCCTACAGACACATCAAGTGTTGATGCTGATATGTGTAATTACTTTACCTAAGGTCTTGTAGGATTTTTCAAGAATTGATTTGTTTCTTTGTTCCAACTGCTTCAACAGTTCCATTCACTTGTGGTTTTTGTTTATCTTGGTTTGCATGTCTTGTCGTTATAATCTTATAACCTGTGTCTTGCTACAAATCTGCAGCATATTTTCAGATCACATTTACATCTCTTTTCCCATTGGCAGGTTTTGAAAGATGGTCTATCGGCTCTCCATGTTCCTTATCAATATGGTTTTGCAATCATCCTTCTAACAGTTCTCGTTAAGGCAGCTACTTTTCCTCTTACAAAAAAGCAGGTAAAACTCTGATATATTATGGCAGATCTATTTGGGTTATGCTGTTTCATTTGTGCCCTGGGTAAGATTACTCTTATCAGTGTTTACTACTTAAAGTGTCCATTCTGGGTTCTGGCAGATCTTTATGTGAGACATATTATAGTTTGCCTGCACTTTCATTCAATACCTTTTGATAAATTACATGATTTACCATAACCTAACTTGTGAAGCATTGTGATCCACAAATCAGCAAAATAATTGAGCTATTTTCAACAGATTATTACTTGATACATATCGGCATTGTTCTCTCTCTTCTATCTACTAGTTATAGCTTCAAGCATATGCAATGAATTGGTGATTCCTTTCAGGACCTTCTCAGGCTCTCAGCTGAACCAGTAATAAATGCATCCCTGAATTAATCCTCACTGACATTGTGACAAAAACTTTAATGTCTGAATCATTTGACTGCAAACATGTGCATCACATGGTAATTCACATAGGAAGAATATTTTTCTTCCTTCTAGCCCAAAACAATTGATGGCACTAGGTATTTTGAGACTTTTGAGTTAAATATGGCATGTAAGCATTACCTTGTAGTGATAAATGTTGATGTAAAAGCACATCTGTCCCATTCCTGCATGAAATTTTTGTTTTGCCATTTCGTTGTTTCCTGTGTAGGTTGAGTCTGCGATTGCAATGAGGTCACTGCAACCTCAAGTGAAGGCTATTCAAGAACAATATGCTGGTGATCAGGTACTTCAATTTTACAGTATTGATAGGATATACAATAATATAGGTTATACTGCTGCTGCACATGTTGTATATCCAGTGTGCACTGTGGGCCAATGGTAGGGTCTTGCATTTCTTTTTCATAGCAATCCATTTCATTGGGGGTAAATACCTTATTTATCTAACAATAAACTGAAGCCCGCATTTAGTGGAAGTCCTAATTCGTTCCAAGACATGCAGCTAGTGGGGGTCCTTTTGTTCAAAATATTTTGTAGAAAAAGGTACTTATTACCCATGTGAATAGCGCCAATAAACTCCATGTGGACAAACTACCATTTCACATGGGAGACATTATACAATGGCTACAATGCTACATAATTTGCATTGTAGGTCATACTAATGTATTTAGAATACTGCTGGAGTTGAAGTCACTTACTCACTTAGTCACTTTCACCTGTAAGTTAATTAACTTATTCATTTATTCCAGGAAAGGATACAGCTTGAAACTGCTCGTTTATATAAATTGTCTGGTGTTAACCCACTTGCAGGTAGCTATATGTACTATGCTCGATATTTTTCTTATCAATGTGTACCCTTCAATGTTCAATGCATAGCAAACTTAGTAGAATGTCTTCATATTATATTGGTTTGTTGTTATCTTTTTTATGGTTAGTACTTTGGTATGTTGTTGTATTAGTTATTCACCTGCGGTTTCCTTGACATTTTCTTACAATAGGGTGCTTGCCTACTCTTGTGACAATACCAGTTTGGATTGGTCTATACAGAGCTCTCTCTAATGTGGCTAATGAGGTTGATATGCTTAAACTTCATTATATTTCGTCATTTTTCTTTTTGTTGGAGAGTAAACATCCATATTACCTGACATATCCATATATTTATTCAAAAGGGATTTCTTACTGAAGGCTTTTTTTGGATACCTTCTTTGGCTGGTCCTACAACAATTGCTGCACAACAAAGCGGCCAGGGAATATCATGGCTCTTTCCCTTTACTGTGAGTGCACACAACTTGATAACTCCCTGCCACTCCTAAGCTACCTTTATTTGTGAGCAACTGCATTTTTTAAAATCTGTTTCTAAAATTTGACTTTTAGAATTGATTATTTGCTTGACAAGGTTACTTGTAAGCTGGTGCTGTCTGCTAGTACACATTATGGAGCTGCAATTCACATAATTTTGATGTTTGTGCACAATCTCTACTCCCTAGGAATTTCAAAATGTATTTGCAAAACTCAAGCACATGCTCATCTAGTTCTGGAATTTTAATGGTTGACAGATAATGTTGCTCGCCATTAACCTATAAGTGCCTTGGTTATGACCATTCTGAATGTTTGTTGACATTTTAGTCTGTGGGGGTGTTCATATTTTTTTCTGACTCCAGTATAATTGATGTTGTAGGATGGCCATCCACCTCTTGGCTGGTCGGATACTCTGGCATATCTTGTTCTACCAGTTCTTCTTGTTATTTCACAATATGTATCTTCTCAAGTAATGCAACCGCCACAGGTTCGTTTTACCAATTGTTCAACATGTTTAGTCCATTGTATTCACGTGTTTTCTAGGAGGACATTCCTTTTGGTCACAAACAACTCAGCATTCGTATGGAAATTTCTTATCATTTGAAATTATATCTGTATGGCACCTCTAATGAATACATGAGTGATTTCAATTTGTGTTAATTATGCTTGCTAAATAACTCAAGATTCTGCAAAGGTGTACTGAAGATTCTGCTTCCCCACGATTAATCTGTTAAGATTTGTGCAGTAACAATTTTCTTGAACTATTTAATTTGACCCCTCTTCACGGGAAACAATTTGGGGCACTGAAAAGCACAATAATCAAGGGCAAAACAATTTCTTTTTCTCTATGATGCAAACTTACACTGGTTGTCCATAAGTTTGTGTTCGATGTTACTGATTGCCATATCATTGTCCTGCAGAGCAATGATCCTAATCAACAAGGTGCTCAAGCTGTAGTAAAGTTCTTGCCTTTGCTAATTGGTTATTTTGCTCTTTCTGTTCCTTCTGGATTAAGTCTATATTGGTGAGTGTTTTTACAGTCAACTTCTCTTTATTCAAAATAAACATTTTTCTCTTAGAAAGAAGGGCTTCATCATAACTTTGTGCATTGTCTGTTAGATGCAGACAGAGCCAGTTTTTCTACACTATCTTGTATTCATTGAAATGTTCCAGAATCCTGTTTGTGACGAATATTTGCAATGCACTGTGAAACTGTTATGTTGGCTGTTGAGCCTATGAAAAGCTTGGTTTACAAATGTGAAACTGCCATCAGACCTAACCAGTTTTGTTCTTCATTTTCTGGTGAAATTTGCATAGGTTTGTGATTGTCATTAGCAATACTTTCTTGCAGGCTTACAAATAATACCCTTAGCACTGCACAACAAGTGTGGCTTCAGAAGCTTGGTGGTGCAAAAAATCCTGTCAGAGAATATATTGACAAACTCGCTAGAGAAGAGTCAACTAATCTTGGAAAGTATGAACCTGCTATTAAGAGTGACTCTCTCCCTAAAGTTGGTAAACCCCAGCCAAGTCAAGAGCCAAAACCAAGCGGACCTCAACGTGGTGAAAGGTAATATTTACCCTTTAGATATTGTTTAAGTTCACTGTTGAATACATGCAGTATTCCAGCGCCATTGCTATAGTCACAAGGCACCAAATCCACAATCCTTACAGCCATGGACATTGAACAGGCATTTTAGTTGGCATCTCAGTAAATGAAAATTCAGTGACACAGTCGTCTAATTTCTAGAAGCTTGTCTAGTTCATTTGTGGTTCCGTGGTTGACATTTAAATGCAGGAACCTCACAAGTCACAGCATTTGAAATAGTTTTAAAACGCTCTCAAGTAGAGGGGAAACCTAAGTACTTAAGATTATATTTATATTGCTTTTTTGGTAATTAGAAATTTAGGATAAATGTGAGGGGATTAAAGAGGTCACTGGCTAATATCTAAGATTGAACTTGCTGTGTACTACAGTATGAATCTTCTAAACCTTTCTTGTAATTTATAAGCACTGCATGGTATCCTCATTTTTGCACCTTGTACATTTGTGATTTGTCATGTTAAATATTGTTCTATGACTTCTATCTGTGGTGCACAATCCAATGTTTTCATGAATCAACACATTTGCATACTTCATATGGGCTGCTATATGCAATTCACATTTGACATCATGATATCATGGGTACATCATGCCTTTCTTTTTACTGTATTGGTAGATCTGTGTATGCCATTTTATTGATTTGTGCCACAATTAGCTTGGGTTTATTTGCTCATTCATAAGGGACAACCGGACAAGCATACTATTCATTTCCATCCTAAGTTAAATCACTCTCGTGTTGAAGAATAAAGAAATACCGTTGAATTTTGAAATCCCCAGGGGATCACATGTCATGGGCTAGGGTTTTGGCCTAACCCAGCCAGCCCATGTGAACAGTAACGTCGGGTACTGTAGCAGATCAGGACTCTATTAGGTTTAGAGTTAGTCTTATTATGTTTAGGGTTTGGAGTCCTATTTCCTTAAGAGTCCTAGAATAAGGGACCTCTGCCCTATATAAAGAGGTCCATAGTTTGTAAATAGAAAGTGAAGAAAATAATTAGTCAAGAAAGAAATAGATTAGATTAGGCTGGGTTGGAGCCCTACCTTGTTGATGTGGAGACTACCGCGCCAACAAGGCTAGGGGCCAATTCGACCATGTGTTCTAGATATTCTGATGTCCGTGACAATTTGGTATCAAAGACCACTTTCCTTGGACACTTTCACTGCCCAATCTACCGTGCAGCCATCACAGTGCTAGGGAGTCGAGGGCCGGTGACCCCTCGTCCTCCTATTAGCCATGGTTACGCCCTTCGCTCTGATACCAACTTTCTTTGGGTGCTCTCGCTGTCCACCGGTGATGGCTACCGATGGTTCGGCCGCCACGCTGCCATCGTTAGGGGACCTCTTCTAGGAAGCTCTCCAAGAGATGCGGTACCTCCATCGTGACTTTAATGCGTTTCGGGAGACGTTCAATCAATGGATGGATGATCCCCAACGTCAACATGATCAGGACCTAGGCAAGGTGCTACTGGCCGGGACATCGCATGTGAGGAGTCAGGGTAGCCCGCGCCACGGGATGCCTATGCTAGCTTCTGCTGACCCGCCCCTGTCCAGCCACGCCAATGATTCCGCCTCATCAGTTGCTGATTCACCAAAGTCTCCGCCGCAATTTTCAGATTGCTTGGTTTCATCCCCATCCATGGCGTCACCATCTTCTACACTAGATGAGGGCATCAAGGTGTTGAACGATCCATTAGATAAGGTACATGCGTTGCAAGTCACTAATTTTGAGAAGGTCCAGGAGGATTGCGTGCTGAACCAGACATAGTAAGGCCAAGCATATCAAGGTGTGCCACCCACATCATGGGTCCCTTGTGGTGAGTTCAAGTGGCGATATATTGCTATCCAGCTCGAGGACGAGCTGCTTTTCTACAGCAGGGGAGATGTTAGGTGTGGGCGGGCAAGGCCATAGTGTGGAGTTGTCCTATCTCTATGAGGGATGGGGTGGTCCACCTTAAGGCGAGATGTAAAAGGTTTGAGTCTTATTCGTATTAGGTGTCGAGTTAGGTTTAATGTCGTCTGGCAGCTCGAGGGCGAGTTGCTCAAAAAGAGAGGTGTAGATGTCATAGGCTAGGGTTTTGGGCCTAATCCAGCTAGCCCATGTGAACAATACCCATGCGGTATTGTTCACATGAATAGTACCGTCAGGTACTGTAGCAGATCAAGACTCTATTAGGTTTAGAGTTAGAGTCCTATTAGGTTTAGGGTCTGGAATCCTATTTCCTTAAGAGTCCTTAGGTCCCCTATATAAAAGGTCCATAGTTTGTAAATAGAAAGTGAAGAAAAGAATTAGTCAAGAAAGAAATAGATTAGATTAGGGTAGGTTGGAGCCCTACCTTGCCGGCGCGGAGACTACCGTGCCAACAAGCCTAGGGGCCAATTCGGCCATGTGTTCTAGATATTCTGATGCACTTGACATCACAATGGAGAAATATAAAAGTATTTTTTTTCTGAAGGGGTGAAGTTGGCCATAAGTCTAATCTGTTCATGTGTTCCTCAGGGCTAAAAAATGTGTTAACTCTAAAAGGGTCACAGGGTGCAAACGCATTATATTGTGATAATCTTGTTCTCTTGAGTTTCAGATTTAGAAAACTAAAGGAAGAAGAATCAAAGAGAAAAATGTTTTTGGAACAAGCAGAACAAACAGGACTGGCAGGCACTGAATCTGCCATCGTGAATGGAAAACAGAATTCTGAATCCCATGAAAATGAACCGATTGTAGCTAACAGCAATGGCGGACTTAGCCCTGATAACGATGAAAGGACACCTAATGGAAACACGAAAGAGGTACTTTTTCCTTGCCAACAAACATTTATAAGCATGTAAACTGAAGAGCTCACAAACAGCAGAGCTTTCTCAAATCCCAAATCAATCAAATGTCGATATAACTATTCTGTGTTTCAGGATATAATTCAGGAAGTAACTGACAGCCATTCTTCAGTTAGCAACCCTGCATCAGATGACGCCCATAAATTGAGAGACCAAGAGAATGGGCAAGATGCAGTGTAGTGAATGCAAACTGGTGGGTCTAGCCTCATCTGCGGCTATAACGCTTATGGAAGATCACCTATTCGTGTCTATATGCTGCCTCAGTGTGTTCATCCAAGATAGGCAGTTGCGAGCATTCGTCATACACCTACAGGCTAGTCGATTCTTACAGGAACAGGAAGATCAATGCCCTAGCCTCGTGCTTCTGCTGCTATTGGGATTGAGGCTGTAGACGAGTGGGAGTAACTGGTAGATGCCCTCGAGGAATTTAACGATTTTGTTCGACCCTATGATATGCTCCTACTCAGCTAGGATGGTTACTGGATTCATGTGGTTGTAAATGTATGTCTTCCTCCCCTGATTTTGACTATCTTCTGAATCGATATTCAGTTAGCAGTTTACAGTTCTCAAAAAAAGTTAACAGTTTACCAAAAACTATCAATCACCAAATGTACGGTGCCATGTTACATACTTGCATGAAAGAATTGGAGACAAACCCTTTTTTAATGTTTGCCCATTGTCGTACAAGGATGAAAAAGGAAAATTGTACACCATCAAAATTAGCACTGCTATGTGTATAGTATATATTTACTGTCAACCATGTCAGATTGTCAGTAGCCTTGTGTGGATGCAAGCATATAGAAGGTTGGACCGGAGGTTTCTCTCGTTCCCAGCAACCCATCGGAACGAGATCGCCTGCATCCCACGGCGAGCTGACACCCCTCGCCTCAGAAGGCGAACACGCCGGCGGCGACCGCGGCGACGGCGCCGATGTGAGCTACCACCGCAAGGGAGGAACCGGCGCTTGCGGCCGTCGCCTCCCCGCCAGGCGGCGTGGTGAGCTCTGGCTTGGGCTCGGTCATGGTGGTCCCGATGGGTGCCCCGACGGGCGCGGCATCGTCGGCGTCCTCCATGGCGTCGTCGGCCGGCGTGTCACCGTCGAAGGAGCCAAGCGGGGTGTCCGCCACGGGGGTCAGGATCGTCGGCTTGGCGTCGTCGGCCGACGCCGCGGTGATCGCCACGACGAGGACGGCGACGAGGAGCACCAGCGTCCGGTGTCCGGCGGCCATGTCTCCCTCGGAGATCGAATTCGAGAGGATCGAACAGCAATTCAGGTGATCAACTCGAAAAAAAAAAGACTTTTTATTCGGAGAGATTGAGAGGTGAGCGGTGGTGTTGGGGTTATGGGAGGCTTTATATGTTAGGGAGACGAGCAGCAAATAGCAATGCTGGTCCAGAATTTGGCGCGCAGCATTCGAACGGTGGTGAATGCGAGGGATCACACAACTGGCAACGCGGCTCCTGCGGCCCAGCTAAGTTTGGGATGGGTTTCCTCTCACAGCGCACCATTTTAGGCTAGGTTAGAGCAGTCCCGATCATCGAGTAGACGGTGTCTTAAATATTTAAGAAAATATGAGCTAGCAAACAAATTAACAAAGAAAGATAATACAAAATGAAGAAATTATGTTTAAATTAAGACACTATTTATCACACCATACAAGACAAGAATGAAAAATGATTGATTGGAAGGTGAAGAGAGAAGTGAGAGAGACGAGTATAAAAAAATTATTGTAAACATACGCTAAAAAATTATAGTCGAAAGTATGGTTTCTAAGGATGGTGTTTTGCTGACATATCAAGATATAAGATATCACCTAAGAAATTAAGAAATTATGGATTGCTACTCTTGATTCTAAAAATATATTGGAAGTATTAATTAAATGGAGCTTAGAATGCAGTAATGGTTCTGCGTTAAGGGATTAGCATGCGTTCTCTTCTTTTCTTTCTACGCTCAGTCCGATTATTTATATAAGTCGACAAAGAAAAAAAATACATTTTTAATAAGTTGAAAAGTTATAAATGTAGATAAGGACTATCATAATTATTAAAAATAAATTTTATAAGACGTAGGAGTACCTTTTATGCAAGATTCAGGTAGAAGAGAACGGGGAAAACGAAAAAAAAAAGCATGGACACACCTAGCATGTAGCATGTAGGAGCAAGTCAGAATTTCCGTCGACTACACACACCTTCAATCGTCCAATCCAATTCCAATTCTTGATTTACATCGCATCATTAATACCACAATTAAGGAGCAGCAAGCACAGTAGTCCTAGTTTAGGAATTAAACAATACCCAAGTAACCCAACTAATTATTTGACCTGCTAATTAATGCAATGAATTCGGCACACACACTAGAGTGTAGTTCGAAATTTTGTGTCAACTCCGACGAAGTAAAAATAAAGAGTATTTCTCCGATTTGTATAAGTAGTTCATAATAAAATTTAGAATAATTAATTCTCCTTATTAAAACACATATACAAATTCAGAGAAATTCCCGCTGTTGGCTCTGCTCCAATCTGGTCACCTGTCGTTCGTCTTCTACTCTAGACTGCCACCCCTAACCCTACCCGTTTTTATTGATGTCAGTTGAATACGTTCTCTGTTTCTTATATATGTAAATATATTATAAATATGTAGACCTTAAAATATTGAAAAAAACCTGTATCGATATTTTATTAGTTCATTTGGTTACATATAAGTAAAATAAAATATATATTTTTACAAATTGGTGACAAATGTTGAGATATTGAGATGTTGATAAAATATAATTGTCGCGCAAAATGTCAATTCGGATCACTATACTATTTTTCATAAATTATAATCCAATCAGCTAGCTAAATGATTTCACAGGTAATACTTATTTACTAGATAATCACTCTTAGAGAGAAGAGAATTAGAAGGAAGAATTGGAATCTAGTGCAGTACAAAATGGCCCCTAAATTACAGTATGAATGTGTGATGCAGTATTATTGTGTACGTATGTGGTCCCAGCAAATGTGTACTCGTAGGTGGGCTTCAGTAGCTATAAGTACACTAGAGACAGTAGCATCTCACTCTCACTCTCACTCACACTATTCCCAACTCCCAAGGTTTGGCTAGCTGAGTGACATTGGTAGGATGGCAGCTGCCCGGCGTGGCCTCATAATGCTGCTGCTCCTCGCCGTCGTCGCGGCGTCTGCGGCGGAGGAGGCGGCGGCGGCATTTAAGACGGTGTACGCGTTCGGGGACTCGTTCACGGACACGGGGAACACGCACTCGACGACGGGGCCCTACTCCTTCGGCTACGTGTCCAGCCCGCCGTACGGCGCCACATTCTTCCACCGCTCCACCAACCGCTACTCCGACGGCCGCCTCGTCGTCGACTTCCTCACGGAGGCGCTCTCGCTGCCGGCTTTCCTCCCGCCCTACCTCTCCGCCGCCGCAGCCAACAACGCCACCAACGGCGTCAACTTCGCCGTCGCCGGAGCCACCGCCATCGAGCACGACTTCTTCGCCAACAACAACCTCAGCTTTGACATCACGCCGCAGTCCATCATGTCGGAGCTCGCCTGGTTCGAGGCCCATCTGCGTCGGAACCCCGCCGCCGCCGAGGACATCGGCGACGCGCTCTTCTGGGTCGGCGAGATCGGCGCCAATGACTACGCCTACAGCTTCATGGCCGCCGCCACCATCCGCCCCAAGCAAATTCGGACCATGGCCGTCGACAGGGTCACCACCTTCGTCGAGGTATATATGCTTTTTACTTGTTTTTTAGTCAAACAATAATTAATTAATCACATGTAATTTTAATCAAATTAACTAATAATCCTAAATTACTCTATCTCACTTTAATATCGTGGGTTCACCACTGTTATGGGACAACTATGTTCCATTAATTTTATAAAATAAGTTGTTCAACATTTAGAAAAACATTCTCCAAAAATCACTTCATCTTTACTCTATATACCAACTAAACACTTGAGAATTAAAATGAAAGAGTTTTATCTCACACTCTCAGATCAAATATACCCAAAGTATTCTTACCCTTAGTATTATTAGAATAATAATATAACAAAATTAACTAATCACCGGTCCACAAATTGGGTGTCCCTGCTACTGCGCAGTGTTACTATCACACTTACTATCATTTAAAATAATAAGTATGGTCTAAAAAATCACTTAATTGTACTTGCTACTTGACTTGTTATTCTTCTCTCCATACCTGCTATATCTAGCAAGCTAAGCAAACTTGCTATTCTATTAAATGTTAAGCTTGTTTAATTATTTTTATTTTATTTGTATGTATATAAATTGATAAATATAGCTACATTCAAATTCAAATAGAAAGTCATATTTAACAAGTATATTAGAGTGAATAGTAAAATAATAAATCAATTGAATAGAAAGATTTACTATTGTTACGAATAACAAGTTAAAAATAACATCTCTTACATCCCTGGACAGAATGAGTATTCTTGATGATCATAGAAAATATTTTTTATATTTTTTATATCACCTAGAAACTAGAAACTAGCTCTAGATTTAATTATTTCGATATATTCTTTCAGTACTATAATATTATGTTGAAACATATCGTTCATGTTCGGTGAAATATGGTACCTAATATTACGAAACATTACTACTAGTTTAATATAGCAATTTATTTAATGTCACTCTCCTCCCATCCTACCTTGAATATTGTATAAAATTAAGTCACATTCAATGCCTAGCTTTTCTTATATTTTTTTTTAATTTAGACTATATTGTCATATGTAGCATACATTTAATGCTAGAAAATTGAGTGTGCCCTACTCATGTACTGACAGTAAAATGCAGTACACTGCAGCAGCTAGAAGCATTTAAACCGTCTCGATGCCCTCTCGATCGTGCGTCCAGATCCATCGATCTCTTGGCCTGCTTTAGTTCTGTCATTGCATATGCATTTGCTGTGACAGATAGATGGATTTGCAGCTGTTCTTGCTCATACGCTACAGCCGCACAAGAGTAGATGGATCTGGAACAGTACTGCTCCTTAATTTATTTTGCAGTCCTTGCATGCAAATTGTGCTCTCATGTTGTTCAATCTTCCAAGGCATTAGCTGCTCATCATTGAAGAATCTTAGTTGGCGCTACTCCTTAGATCTTTTAAGAAGGTACTTAACTTTGAAAAGTTTATTTATTATCATGTATTATTTTCGTTTAAACACGCTCAACTAGAGATCTGGTGTGTGGTGTGATGACGCTCACATCATTTTTATATCTTTAGATCTTATTAAGCTTAGTCAAATATTTTAGATTCTAGTTTGTTTTAAATTGTAAAAAATCAATAGCCATATAATATAAAGATAAATTAGGTAAAGTGGGAACGACAATTTCTTTATATTCTTACTAGATTCTTATAATTTGTTTTCTTAAATCTAAAGCTTATAAAGAGGCTAAATACCCCTTATAAAAAGGCTTTAATATATAATTTGGTTCACTGACTATGGATGGTTGAGAATCAGAGTGTATAGTATAGGATGACAGCTAGAGAAATAGTAAAGCAGGCTTTGATGAGTGGCATCAGCCAACCTAATTTGGTGGCCATCAATTTATTCTGCCTCTTTCTTGTCCTTGAACGAACTAGGCAATTCCAATCATAGTGTTTACGACTTACGAGTGATTTTTTTTACGAAAGAGAAAGTATGAAATAATCATAGACATCTATCACTTTTCTAATGAATAGTTTTTTCAAAAAATATTTGCATTTAATTATTTGTTTTCTCTCTCCTTCCTCTTCTGTCTATCTGCTCCTTTGCTTTTTTGCTTTTCTTGATCCGTGAAGTTTAAGGGCAGTATATGTAATTTAGATGTAAAAGTTATCTTTTATAAGTTTAGACAAATTTTAAACTCTGAAAATTTTATATTTTAAGACAGACGAAAAATATCTTAGGGTTAAATAAATAAATCCAATATTAAAAATTCGATAAATACTTTAAAATATTTTTATAATTTTGTATAGGAAGTTTTTGATAATAAATTTATAATTCATAAACCTAGAGTCGGTAGTACTTTTTAACGGGTAGTCGGAACACAGTAATAATAATGCACCCAAGTCACAACACTGTCCTGCACAAAACAGCGTGCAAAAAAGTGAAGATACTATTGCTTTCTTTTAATAGCAAAAATGCAAAGCACGAACTGTGCATATACTGATATACACTCTTACTGCTTCCTCCAATCCCAAAGTCTTTTTACATCAAAGACTAAAAGTCAAAAATAGTACTAAGAGTAAAAATTCAGAGTATTTTTTATTGATAGAAAAACGATATTTCGAAGTTATAAGTAAGAGATATATACAAGATGTTTAATTTATAAAAAAATGATAAATAGTATTAAAAGTTTTTAGATAAAGTTGAAATAGAAATAAAGTATTTTTATGGGAGGTGAGTAGCTTTTTGGGCATTAATAATGGATAGTTGGGAAATTGCATTGCATGTCATGGCATGGCAGGCATTGCTGAAGAAAGGTGCCAAGTACATGGTCGTGCAGGGGCTACCGCTCACCGGCTGCTTGCCGCTGGCCATGACGCTGGCACGGCCGGAGGACCGCGACAACATCAGCTGCGCCGCTTCCGTCAACGCGCAGAGCCGCGCCCACAACCGCCGCCTCCTGGCCGGCCTCCGCCGGCTGCGGCAGAAGCACCCGGCCGCCGTCATCGCGTATGCCGACTACTACGCCGCGCACCTCGCCGTCATGAGGAGCCCGGCGACGTATGGCTTCACGGAGCCTTTCAAGACGTGCTGCGGCACCGGCGGCGGCGCCTACAACTTCGAGATCTTCTCCACCTGCGGCTCGCCGGAGGTTACCACCGCGTGCGCGCAGCCGGCCAAGTACGTCAACTGGGACGGCGTCCACATGACGGAGGCCATGTACAAGGTCGTCGCCGGCATGTTCTTCCAGGATGCCAGCTACTGCCGGCCGCCGTTCAGCGCGGTGCTCGCCAGGAAGAAGAAAGACCAGCAGTCCGAGTGATCACCAAGCGACCCCTTTAGTTTTAATTCATTATATTATCAGTATCCACTGTTGTTTTCTCCTAGCTAAGTGATCTATCAGCATCACTATTGAACTGATTTCTGAGCCGTGAATCAGTAGCAACTTGCTCTTGAATCACTCTGGTCTGTGGCTTGTTACCCAGGCAGGCATACCATGTGCCATTATGTCGATGATATGGCAGGGCGTTAAATAAGAAGAAACCTAGAGTTTCAGGTGAAAGTTTCCACTTACCAGCTCTTGCTCTCTTTTTTTCCTTCTCACTATTGAGCATCCGGTCTTCTTACCAACTGATCTATGACAAAATTAACATGCACACCACACATTCTGTGAGCGACATTTGCTCATATTGTACTCAAGAAAATTATGTGTCCATTTACAACCATGAAGGCCCATGCCGACTAGAGAACGACGATGACTCATTTTGAAGATCTAACTAGACTTCTCTATCTACTGACCACCACCAACCATTTGCTTCTGAAACAAACACCCATGGGAAGATTGCAGCAGCAGGTGAAAACAAATCATTACCAACTTGGGACAAGGTTGAAGGATAAGGCAATTAACTGTGGATCTCAGCATGCCAAAAGCCAAGACTTGGGATTGAGAAGTGATGCCAAAAGCCAAGATCTCTGTGTCTAACCCAACTGGCTTCTCAGATCTTCTGTTAATTCGCCCGCCTTAATATACCTTGTATATACAGTTCAATCCTGTACAATGTTTCATGAATCTCCAAGGACCTAACAAATGGATTCATTCATACATTAGAAAAACATTTGCTCAAATTTGCAATGCAACCAAAAATTAGTAAATTTCCTAACCACTTGAAGAATTCACTACACAGCTGAAGATTGGCGAGGTAAGGTTCGAGAGACAAGCACAGCCTCCCCACTCGTTGCTTTTGCTGATGCCATCTCTTCCATGCGTTTCCATGTGACTTCTTGTTTCAATTTCACCTCCTTCTCTTTGGCTTTGTCTTCCTCATATTTGCGCTGACATTCATCATATAGTCCAACATCATGATCAGAGAACAGTTTCCGAACATTGAGCGTGAGGCTTTGCACAGCTTGGTTCCAGTGTCCATTGGCATTTCTCTCCAGTGCAGGTAAGATGATGGGTAATATCACCCTACTATTTTGTTTGATCAAACTTTCGATGTGATCATTGTTCCACAAAAACAATGCTCTCTCGGCAACCTAGAAGCAGCATGAGTCCTATTAGTTAATATTCATCAATAAATATACATTGTTTCTGCTGCTTTAACATGATTTCCATTAACAATTATGAAATATTGCACCAATAAAACAAAGTTTGATGTCTCAAACTGTGAATCACAACAAAGGAGAGTGATTATTAATTGATTATAAAATGCCAGAAGCCTGCATTTCAAGCAGATTTTAGATGTGATGCAAGGGGTCTAATGAAACAAAATGCAAGTATAGTTTGTGTGTTGTCAACCCTCACAACATTTGATTTCTGAACTCCACAGCATTTAACACATAATCAAACAAATAATTATGGGCGGACTTGCAGCTGAGCATGAAGAATTAGCTCTTCAATATTTCTCCACTCTTAAGACCAATATAACCAGAAATATATCATAAAAATCAATTTACATGTAACAAGGATTCATGGGATACAAAGAACAGAGGGACCAAAAAGGATAAATAAACGTAATCAACACACTACATGTAGGCTAACATGGTTTGAATAGAAATAAAATGTGCAAAAGATGGTTGCCAAGAATGTAATTCATCTGTTCCAGTTTTAACAAGATAAAATGATGGGATGTTAAAGACAAAGTGGTAGAAAAAGATATAAGTGGGCAAGTTTGTCATGACAAGCTATGCAGTAATGTTACCTGAAAGTGGGAACTGTTCAGACACCGTGCAATCTGACGGAAAAGAGGAACCATGCATTTCTGAAACTCTGCTGGCTGTGTAGCTTCTAATATCTCTTCCAACTCTCCCAAAAACATCACTTCCTTCGAGCTGTTTGTGATGGGCCAATATTTCAATAGGCCCCTGATTACCGTGTCTGCAAGCTTGCAATCTTTTTCAACAAACTGGGTAATGCTGTAAGATAATTGTTGATGATACATCGAGATGCACTTTGGCTTGTGAAGTGGAATCAGAGCCCGGACGAGGAACAATTTATGCTCCTCCTTAAGAGGCAATGCAAACCCATTGATGATGCTTCCTAAAATCTCCAATAGCTCTGCAATTCCATTGTGTTTTTCAGTTTCATAGATAAACTGATAAAAGATATTGTTGATTGCTTTCCTAATAAATGGCCTATGAACCATGAATTTTCCATAGACACGGTGAAGTATCATCTTGAGGTACTCCCTCTCCCTAGGGTCCTCCGAGTCAAAGATGTCAAGTAATCTCAGGACAAACGAATGATCAATGTATCTTTTAGCCAACTTGGCATCAGTCTCTGGAGATTGAATGAACCTCAAGAACAACTCATAAACAATCTGCAAGTGTGACCATGCAGGATCCATCACAGGCTCCTCCTCGTCCAAATCAAAGGCTTCAATCTTATTCTCTCTGGGAGGGGTAGTCAGTGTCCTGAACAAGTTTACAGAAACCATCCTTGTGATCTCTTGCATAATTACCTCTGGAAACTTCCCATTGGCCGAGGCAATATAGTCAACAAGTTCCAACAAGGTTTGCCTCTTTATTTCCTTCTCCTTTACACTCTTTGTCGGATCTGTGAAGTCAAATGTGGCACAGCACAATTTCAGCTTTTTTAAAAACAGGTTATGCTTTTCTATGTTGGGCACATCCTTAAAGCTTGGCAACGACTCAAAGGTCGGCTGTACCAGATTTCCGTTCACCCTTGAGTTTGCATTCCCAACGTGCATGCCACTCCCATAACTAAGCCCATAGCTAGAGATAACCGGTGGATGACTACTCAAGTTGGAGGCCCTTTCTGCACCTCTTGAACCCAATGGCGGATTTTGCACGGAGGGGCTTGACCTGCCAATAGGGTCCTTATCCCCGGATTTGGACAGCTTCTTGGGGAACCGTCCAAGGATTTGCTTGATCATGCTATCACCCAACTTAGTTAAAACCACCCAACACCAAGCAGCAGAACTTGCCTACTGACTTCAATGTGGCAAGAGGTATGACCCTATAACTGAACAATAAACCCTAAGTCCATTGCCGTATCAAGATATGAAGTTTTTGCCAAGCTAGCGCATCAAATCGAGCTGCTCCAACCTGCTTGAAATTGAAAAGACAAAAATTAGAAAATACCACTGCAAGGTTTGCACTCTACAAACATGCCACTCTAAAATTTGGCCTTACAGATCTCTGTCACTCCAAAGTAGAATCGTTTTAAAACATGCCACTACGAAGCTAGATTTGACTAAAACATCATCTACCCTTCCTCTATTGTTCACTCTTGAGCAGGGCCGACCGCCGGTGAGCTTCTCCCCGAGCGCGTGTGGGAGAACTTCCCTCCTGCCCCTCCCTGTGGTTGTCCCGCCCCTCCACCATCGTTTCCCCTACCCCTGTCTAGCGAACCCCGCCCTCAGCCCCCCTGCATCCCCCTCCCCCTCCCTTCGGCGGCGCATGGATTCGGCGGGAGGAGCTCACCTTCCCGTCCTGCAGGCCGTGGTGCTCGGCGGAGACCTCCTTATGCGGCGGCGTTCTTCGGCAGGAGCTATAGCCGCCGATGCTAGGCTGATGGGGAACGGAGGCCTCCCGACTCTCCGAGCTATAGTGAAATACAAGTAAGATACAAGCGAGCTCGCAAGTCAAACCGGAAAGGCCGCGTCCTCCACTGCAGCATCCCGGAGCAAGTGCGCGAATACCTGTCGTCGTCGTCGTTGTCGTCGTCTTCGATGTCGATGCCCCCGTAGCGACCCCTGCAGCGGCGGAGGCGGGGATCGTCGGCGTGGTGGTTAGGGGCGGCGCGTCCGGTGGAGCAGGACGAAGGCAGGAGAGAGAAGGGGAGACCTGGACCTTCTCCACTACCCTTTTTTCTTTTTCTTTTTTTCCCTACGCGGCACGAAAATAATTGTATACTACTAATAGTTTTGTTTTATTTTTTAGATGGAAAAATAGTGGAGTTTGATGGTGGCGATGGGGCTAGTTTCACTTTAGCTTTTTTGAAAATTCCGTGGGCTAAAGAAGGCAGTTGGGTCTATGGGTGGTGGTGGGTTGGGTGCATGTCCCAAACCACTAACCACTGGATTACTACGATTTACCCTAACTGAATTAGTTATCATGATAAAGCATCTACAACAAAACTCCTAAATTTTAGTTACTAAATCATATATAAGGATCATTCTAAACTCTATCTTTTCCTAAAAATTAATCAATCTACAACAGTTTCCCTACAATCTCAATCCCTATTTTTAAAATCCTACAAATATGACCTATAATATGTAATAATTTTGTGTAAAATTATAATACATTCAAATATGTGTATCATTCAACTTATAACAACACATACGAAAAAAATAATGCACATGCAAGAAAAAAATATGTACAAATGAAAACAAGAATTTGCTAAACTAATACTATATTTGAGAGAGATGAATGATGATTTAGAGAATGAATTAGAAAAGGGACTTATTTAGGAAAACTCTTGGAGCTTTATTTTTCACAAAAATAGCTAAATTTAAATTTAAGTAGTTATACGAGTAATCTCTTGTCTTGAAGATGCTCTAACGATTTGGAAAAATCCTGGTTTAAGGTTTGTATTTACTCGTTGCAACGATACATTGATACGTGATATTATCGTTAACCGAACCAACCATATGTTATAGTAACTGGCTATATAAAACATAAACGATTTGGAGAATACTTATCGGATAAAATTTGTATTTACTCGTTATAATGCTACGCAACATTAGCGTTAACCAACCAGATGTCATAACTGAACCAATCAAACTAGTTATTATCGTGGTAGAATACGACCTTAAATAAATTGAAGAATACAATCTTGGTTGGATAAGGTTTGCATTTACTCGTTCTAATCCTATGCGGCAAAATCGTTGACCGGCAATTTGTCACATTCGAACCAATCAAACCGTTATCAGGTTAAGAGCACGTACAATACTTTGGAACTGTATTTAAGCTGGACATTTTGCAAAAAAAATCATCATTTCACAGCAATAAATGATGAGAAAGATGCAAGCCGTTTCTTAATGAAAAGACAATAAGAGATCACGTTTCCATGCATATTTAAGGATTGTCATAGTTACATACAAACATTAAATATTTTGTAGACAATTAAACAGACAATTACTGTATATGGGTTGTACTTGTTGACTATTTAGCTGTGTTGTAAATTTCAAGAATCTATAGATAACGGTTGTTTCATACCGTTGTACATGCCCTAGTGAGCTGGGATATTGCCTTGTTTAAAGGGTTTGGATTTGGATAATCCTGGTTAGGTGAGGTTCTCGTTTGCTGGTTGCAATGCTAGGCTGGTTAAGGGGGTTCTTGACCTGTAATTAATATTAAGCCGTGGAAATTAAAAGACCCCCTTGCCGCCTAATCAATGAATGATGGCCCCTGTCGCCCATGTTAAATACGCCTGCTACCACTAACAAATACCCTCATCACATGGTTCTTTTGTTGTTGCATATGGCAGCTTGCAACCAACGGTGCCGCGAGATTAATTGTATACGGTTAGCTTGCTAATCGGACATAGAAAGAGATGACTATGCTAGTAAAAATATGGTTTGTAATTAATAATGTTTAGTAATAGGGAAAAATTACTTATCATTTGTCTGTTAATGACACATATCAATAGTATATTTTTAAACCGTACAAAAATATATAACATATTTCCAACTTTCAGTTATTTTTATTTTTGGTTTTTATGTCAATATGACAATTTATCTTATTATAGACATCTCAATTATTTCTTCATCCTCCCTACTTATAGTGAATGACTCTTATTCCCTGTCAATTTGGGTCCCACTCATAGTTGAAAAGATGAGATATTTAATAAATATAGGGAATATGATATTAGGATTTTGTTGAAGAGTAAAAAAAATTAGATATTAAACTTCATTTGAAGTACTTTCTGTATGACAATACTGTGAATGAATTTTTAGGCATTTCTAAGAAATGCTCTGAAGGCAGGGGAAACGGCGTGGTGCAACTTGAGAGCGGTATGAAGTAATTTTGCAGTGGTAGAGACTTTGGGTTCATTTTTACAATCTTTTTGTGGTTAGAACCTTCCAAAATAAAATTGCATCATTCCCTTATTCCATTTGCCACTATGGATATTTATATCAATTCCCTAACATTTATCGGCACAATGCATTCATTGTGCCCGTTAATGTATTGAGAAATTTTGATATATGCAACTGAAAATTCATTAGTTTTCACATATGCTACTGAAAAATTGTTGTTCTCATATATTCTACTACATCAGTTTTTTGTATCCGTAGTCGTCAGTTTCAACATTAGTTTTTCTCTAAATAACAAAATTATTCTCAACTCAAAACACAAGAAATCAAGGATGACTAAGGTTGCGTTTGGTTCAGTAGTTAGGTGGAAGCGAGCGACTCCATTCCATTTTAGATCTGTTTGGCTTGGAATTAGGTGGAACGGAACGGCTCCAAAAAGAGAATATTCCCTATAGATTCGGAACCATCCGTTCCCCCAAAAATACCCGAACCGAATGGCTCGGTTCCGCTTCACACCCGACTCCAGCCTTCGCCTCCAGGTCTTCTCCCTGCCTCCCGCCGCCGCCCTCCTTCTCCCTGCCTCCCGTCGCCTTTCTTCTTCCTCCCTGCGGGCGTCGTGCGTTGGCTGCTGGCCTTGCGCGCTGGCGGCGGACGTCGCGAGCCGGCGAGCAGCAGCGAGCAGGAGTCGGCGCGAGGGAGGAGGAAGCGCGCAGGGGCGGCACAGCGGGGAAGGAGAGGGGCGACGGGTCGCTCGCCGGAGGGGGAAGGAGAAGGCAGGGGCAGTGCTAGGGCGCTGCGAGCAGGGAGAGAGAAGAGGGCTGCGGCTCGTCGGGGCGCGGCGGTGATGACGGTGGGCGCAAACGGAGGGGGAGGCGCGAGGACGGTGGCACTCGGCAGCAGGCAGGGGGCACAAAATATAGAAAAAAATATTAGAACCAAACAGGGGATAGAATCGTTTCGTTCTATCAGATTCCATAACCAAACAAAAAAACAGAACGACTCCGTTCTTACTTCCAAACGCGGAGTGGAGCCGTTCCATTCTTAGAATCTGGAACGGAGCCATTCCGTTCCATCATACTCCTAAACCAAACGCCACCTAAGGGGTGTGTAGGAAATCATGACATTGCCACCACTGCTGCTCAACCCTCACCAGTCCATCATCGCTCCCCAATCCATCATTGATTCCCTACAATGTGAGATGAGGGTAGTTTTGTTATTTAGAAAAAACTAACGTTGATTAATATTGAAACTAAAGATAGTGATATATATAGAAAAAATAAAGCAGTGATATATACGAGAAAATCACATTTTCAGTGACATAATAGATAAACTTTGACACTTACAAAATTTTCTCCAATGTATTTTACCTGTGACTTCACAAATTTATTCAAAAATGAGATCTTGTCACTATTGTGTGGTTCTGTTTTTTCCCCACTTTATGTACCTATTATCAATGTAGGATTTTCAGATATCCTCCTCCATTGTTGCACGTGTTTCAGTGATAAGTCTAAATGTTACATGTTAAAGTCTATTATGCCCGAATTGTTCACATTGGCATAAAAAATGGTGACATGTTAAAATTATATCATTATAATTTTTACCGTTTAAAAATACATCATCGTCGGTATATAATTTATAATTAAATCATAGAAAACTTTTTTCATATAAAATTTAAATTATTTGGGAAAGACCATGTCTTATAGAAAAGAATACAATCAATACTATATAAATTATCCTAATTCCTAATCATGTTTTTCATGAGAAACAATTTTATTCTATATCTTCCTAATTCTATTATCACCTCCTATTTTTATCGTATAACACATTAATTAATACCATAAAAAACATCGTAATCCTCTCATTATAACTGCCCTAACAGTTTGTTTATTGTTATAGACATGACACGTGGAACGCTCAACTGACTGCACATGGGACCCACGCGATGCTCTGGTGAACCGCACCCACAGCTGCGGGGACCCACACGCTTTCGGGGCAGCTTTCTGGCGTGGGCCCCACGGCCATTTTCGAACTTGGAGGCGTATCCGCGTATGCACGCTCCTGAGTCCTGAGCTCCTAACCCGAGCAAAGGTGGGCCCCATGTGGTCTTGTCCCCACATGTCACACAAACGGGCGGAAACCTCCCGGTGACGTGTGTGCGGCCAGTAAAGGCCAAAACGGCCACCCGGTTCCAGCCCACTCGCGGCCAGCTCACTGGCTGGTAGACCCCACGTTATTAGTCCCCACATGTCAATGACACGGAAGCAGTCCACCCAGGCCAGCTCATGTTTCCTTAGTCTCGCTATTAGTGTTAATCATGCCGCTCTTAATACTAATCGCGAAATTAACGTGCTAGATTAGTCCCTTTCCCTTTGCCTGGACTACGTAGTCCGTAGAGACGGCGGGTTTAACTCGAGCAGGCGCAAGCACGAGGCGGAGGCTGTGCTCGCCGCCGCCGCCCTCCGCTTCTTCCCCTCCCCTTAGCCTCTCCGTCCGTCCAAGCTCGGCTTCGGCTCGCCTGCCCTAGCGCTGCGCTCGTATTGTCTCGAATTGTTGGTGAGGAATGCTTTACTTTGCTCTCTGCACTCCAATCAAAATCTCCCCGTCGGGGATGGATAGGATACCACTGATCCATCCAGGTCATTGAGTTACGGATTTGTATGCTGCGTTGTGTGGTTCGAATAGCACTTTGATTTCCGTTTTTTATTTTATTTTTTTCTCTGGGGGCGGGGGCGGGGGCATGATTGATTTGGTTCTTTGCTTTGCACGCGTTTTCTGGAAATAATCTGAAATAGTCTGTACTCACATTGGGGTGTAGATTTTAGGTTTACCGCTTCTAGGAAGGCGCATGTTGAATATGGAAATTCTAAGCTTCTCGGTTGAGGAAAACAGTCAACCTCCTGGAGGACATATGTTGTACTCCTACTTGTTTAGTGATGTAGTACTACACTGTACAGAAGTGTACTTGCGTAATTTAATGCATCAGTTCTTGTGTGCTCTGAACTTTTTGTGTATGCTAATTATTTCCTGCATTTGGTGCATGTATTGAAGTGGTGAGGAGACAATATGAGGCAGTGGTTTTGTTGTAATTGCCGGTTCGACGAGGAGGATGACCATGGGAAGGAACACTCCAATGCTCAAAGCAACAAGATAGATGGTGCGCTCATTTTTTAGTGTTTCTGCCATATGAATTTCAGTACTAGTTAGTCCATTATAAGGTTGCTAAGGAGCCATTATTTACTCCTATATTGATATGATGCAATTGAAATAAGGACCATATCAAGTCAATTTCAGTTTGAATAGTTGCTAAATATGTCCATTCACTTATGCCTTCAGGCTTCAATATGAAACAGACTATGGTTTGGCTCAGATATGAGTTTGTTGCACAAATTAATATCAGTTGTTGCCTTACTCCACAGTGGATTTAATATGAACTTGAACATTAGTTAGTTACCTAGAGCATAGTAAGGAATTAAGGATACCATAACAGTGTTCGGCATAACAAGCATATGTACCACTATCTGCCATATTTTGTAAATTGGGTGGAAGATATTTCAAGCTGTGTTCATGGACTGCCAGTTATGGCTTTTATATAGCAAGCTACTTTTGGGTTGGGCAAATTATTCTTAGTTTTTTTTGACTGTTTTGTGTTGTGAGTGGCAAGGTTGGGTGTTAATGCTCTTGTACCATATTTAATTCTTGTTGTTTATTTTCACTCAAACATCATAATGTACTATGCTGTGATCTATTTGAACATATATTTTGTGTATGGCGCCGTTACTGTTATATTATCTTTTGTCTGACATTATTTTGATGTTGAAGCTGAACTATTGTTGATTGTATTGTCATGTTTTCATTCATCAGCAAAGCTAAAGTCTTCAAAGCCTCCTGCTGGTCAACCTGAACCAGAGATTGCCACGCTTACAATTGATGTCCCTGAATTGTCACTGGAGGACTTACAACAAAAAACTGACAATTTTGGATCAAATGCTCTGATTGGTGAAGGTTCATATGGACGAGTATACCATGCCACTTTGGATGATGGGAGGCAAGCGGCAGTTAAGAAATTGGATTCATCTGATAATGAGCCTAATGATGAATTCTTGAAACAGGTGATCACTCACAAGAATCAAACGTTTTTTGGCTTTTTAAATCTTACCTTTTCTCATTCGTCTTAACTTGATGAAGTGACACAAGACTACAGATCTTTAATTTCTATGTTTATGGACTCTAGGTCTCACAAGTATCAAGGCTAAAGCATGAAAATCTTGTCGAGATGTTGGGTTACTATGTAGAGGGAAATTATCGTATACTGGCATATGAATTTGCAACAATGGGTTCACTTCATGATGTCCTTCATGGTAAGACATTAAGCACCCACCACCCAGTATCCATAGCATGTGGCATCCACATCAAATTCAGTTATAATGGACTTGCATCAATTTTTCGTAACACGTTCTTCTTCTTAGGAAGAAAAGGAGTTCAAGGTGCACAGCCTGGTCCTGTGCTTGATTGGATACAAAGGGTCAAAATTGCTATTGAGGCAGCAAAAGGTATAGAGTACCTGCATGAGAAGGTTCAGCCTTCAATCATTCACCGGGACATCAGATCAAGCAATGTACTTCTGTTTGAGGATTTCAAGGCAAAAATTGCAGATTTCAATCTCTTAAATCAAGCTCCAGATATGGCGGCACGGCTCCACTCAACTCGTGTATTAGGAACCTTCGGATATCATGCACCAGAGTAATGTCTAATTTATACTAATGCATTTCTGCTTGCCAATCACTACATTGCATCTTAGTGCAACTACAGTTTTTTATCCAGATCAGCTGTATTTAACCCATACATCTTGTACCATCTAAATATGTTAGTACTGTATTGAAAAACTGAGATTTTCTGTGGTGTTTAATGTCAATGTAGTAGGGCCATCTTTAAAGGAGGGCTGCCTTGAAACTTTAAAGGTCTGATATGCTTTTCGGATGAACTAGCTCATACATTATCTTAGTCTAGTTTGATGTCCTATTTTTGCTATGTTTGTCTGGGTTGATTCCCACGGATTAAATGCCACTTTTCCATGTGAAATACCAGGCAGCCAGTATTAGCTGAATTACTTACCTAACATGAACCAAAGGTGTGATTTCAGGCCAATGGTGCATATACCTCCAGGTACATATCCAATAGACATCACCAGAGCTAGCTTAGGCGCACCAAGGCTAGAACTGGGTATTTTCAGTGCCTCCAAAATAACACTGAAGGCAGTGGCAGACTGGCAGGTGGCAGCCCAGCCAGGCAGCAAAACATGCATGAGGCCCGGAAAGTGGATGCTACGGCACAATACTGTGTGATTTAATGACCAAAATGAGATCATATCAAACGGCGTTGTGTAATCGTTTTCTTGAAAAAATTCCCCGTTTCAAACTGATAACTTGTAGTTGTAGATAGCCTGTAAGAAAGATAAACATCTGGTCCAATCACTAGTCCTGATCTTCTTTCTCCTTTTGTCGCTAAATATTGGAATTTGAAACTGATAAGGACCCTTGTTTAAGTCAGACTGGGCCCCAGAGACTATGGCAGATGTAGGAATCAAAAGTATTACTGTGTTCAAAATTTACCAGGAACACACAGCACTTTTCCTCCTAAATTCAATATGTAACCTATCCTCTGTCCTCATGCTGCAAATCATTTTTTATTGATGAATCTGGTAAATATATCACATGATAATAAATCCAGTGTTCATCTCTTTTTTTTGTCTATGTTCACCTGTGTAGTGTATTCCATTCAAACACACATACATTACTTCTTTTTTCACAAGGTTGCATGAAATTACTGAGGCTAGTGGATATGGAAATTCATACCATACTTTTTTATAACCGAAAGCCAACAGTGATTCTAGACCTTGACAAGGTGGGCAACCTGTCTGGTCTTTATAATTATGATAGTTTTTTACAAGTTTGGCAAGTAAATCACTGGTAACTACATATCCAAAAGAACACTAATAATTCTGACCTTAATATTTTAATCAAGCAATGTTCACAATATTCTGTATTGGCATTACATTTTTGTGTGGTAGTATGTTATCCAACCGTACATTGATATTGACTTGTCTCATACGTTGATGTGGGTAGCAACTTATTTGGATCTTCAATTATATGCAATACTTGGTTACATGCACCCACATGTTTTCTGTAAAAAATTTCTGTAACAAGTGTATGTTTGTGAGCTTTGTCTAGATAGATTAATGTTGCAGAAAAATTAGTGTCTATATATTATTCACATTAGTTGTGGAAATGTTTGAAACCATGTATTTCGTGTATTTCCCCTCTAAATTTATGATCCTACTTGATGCAGATATGCTATGACTGGCCAGCTGACACAGAAGAGTGATGTGTACAGTTTTGGTGTAGTTCTTTTGGAACTGCTGACTGGGAGGAAACCAGTGGACCACACAATGCCTCGGGGACAGCAAAGTCTAGTCACTTGGGTAAGTTGTTTTCTTGCTTTTCACTGGTTGTATGTATCTGAAAAATGTAAAGACCAACAAATAAATTCGTGACAAGAGGGACACAATTTAGGTATATGAAAAACAAGAATTTAGCCAACAAAAACACAATGAAAATGTCAATTTGACCCTTAGCAGAACCAAGCAACTTACTGCATGCTCAGCGAATGAGCACTTCAGCAGTGGAATCATGTATTCATGCCAGTATCTTTCTTCTGACAGACTAATGGTTTATAAATAGTAACCAGCTCTGTTTTTAGGTCACTTAGGGATTTGAAATTCTGAAACAAGAAATTGACCGGTTAGTATCTGAAGGACAAACCTAAGTGAAACTCACTGGTAACAAACCATATCAGTACTTTGGTTGTGACATTAGAAGGTAATTGTTCTATATCTAACCTGTTTGTGTACATTTTTCTCTCTTTTCAGGCTACTCCTAGATTAAGTGAAGACAAGGTCAAACAATGTGTAGATCCTAGGTTAAAGGGTGAATATCCTCCAAAGGGAGTTGCTAAGGTCTCTCTCTCTCTCTCTCTCTCTCTCTCTCTCTCTCTCCATCTGCTCATGTTTTTAACTTTTTATTTACATTATTTGGATGAGCAATCTTGATAAGATGTCACTATTTATGTACTTCGTTGCACTCTCATCTGCAGCTTGCTGCGGTGGCAGCCCTTTGTGTACAATACGAAGCTGAGTTCAGGCCCAACATGAGCATTGTTGTCAAGGCACTTTCTCCTCTGCTTCAACAAAAAACAGTTGTGCCGGAGCCGGCACCAACAACTGAGAATTAAGATGCTAGCTCATGATGGACCTCCCGGTCCCAGCACATGACAGTTCGTAATCGGCGCATTCTGTGTGTAAGTTTAAGCTTTTATTTTATGGGGTTCTCAATTGGATGCGGGGTTCATGGATTTGTCTTGGCCTTTTGTTGCAACCTAGGTTTGTGGCTTGAGATTTGTTCTGTACATTGTTCTGTTTGTTTCCTACCTTCTTTTTTCATAACTGCATTTGAGAGGTGTCAAAAACTTGTAGTGACAGTTTGCTCCATTCTATATGTATGCTGGTCTAAATCCATCAATCTATTGTCATCAATTTCGTGTGAACCTATTGAGAACGGGGTTCCCAGGAATGTGCTGGGTCCGTTTTACTTTTATATTACCAGTACTATAGTTGTAGTATAAATCTACAATACATTATACATAGCCCATGGTGTGTTCTGGGAAATTTATTCAAGCTACAAATCTACAATACATATGCGGGAGACACATACAAGCTGCGAACAAGCAGGTGTGTACTCCCTGTTTGGAGAGTGCTTGGGATTCTAAAAACAGCTAGTAGCTGGAGTTGTACAACCTTTGGATACTAGCTCATTCTATAGCAAAAATATGAACCATTTGGAAGAGCTGTAGATTTTATTAGCTGCAGCTATTAGAATCTTCTTTATACGTGACAGCTCCACTTTGCCATCCTAGCCTCTTCCATCTCACGATTTTCTCCATTCCCTATAGATTAATCAAGGAGGTTAAATACCATCAAACTGGGTTTCTTGTTGTTGCTAGTTTGCTATACAACATATGTTATCCACAAGCTCCAATTATTATGTTATTTGGAAATTAAGCAATTAATTATTGAAGAGTAATTCTGCTTGGTCTTGTTAAATCAATTACTGAATTACGTACCTTTCGTGGTTCACCTGCCACTTCATTGTCCTCGATACAAGTGATAACCGCATGATCGTGTAGTAGCACATGATCAGGTTTCTATATATTGGATTGGAGAGATAGCTAATTGCAACAGCCTGAAATTTTGACTAAGTTTAAAAAACGTTTTTTTTTATTTTTGAAAACCTCGCTTGTTGATTGATCTACTCGACCTCGTCAGCATCCACTCATTTCATATCCATATCTATAATATTATTCATGTATAGGGTTGGTGGTTTGGCTTGAGGCACGTGAGTCATCTTGGGCTCGGTCGAGCTAAGCCAGGCTTTCGCTCGTAGCCTCCACGAGCCAAGTAGGTTGGCTCGGTGATTGATCGAGCCGAGTCAACTCACAAGCGGCTCAACAACGCGGTCAACAATGGTCAACGCCTCAACGACGAGAGGAGTGACCAAATCAGCCCATTATAGGCCCAAGTAGGAGTGTCCAGGGTACCATATACACAACGCACAATAGCTAGGGCCATCCCCTAACCAGTTCACACGCACAGGAGCACGACCGCCACCACCCTGTCCCATGCACGGGAGCACGACCGCCGCCACCTTGCACTCTCAATTCGGCCCCTTGCTAGGACGTTGACTCATTGCTACATTGACCTCGGTAGCCCCCGACCCTCAATCGCTCAGCCAAGCCCTATCGTCCATCTCCAACTAGCTAGTCCACGATGCACCACGAATGCCTCCGCTGGTCCATCGTCATTCTAGGTGCCAGGCAGTCCTCGTTGCCCCCACAGAATCTATTGGCCCATCGTCTCCGTTGGTCCACCGCTGCCCCTTTGCTAGCCCAACATCCCCCATCGCTTCGTGCCTTGCCAGTCACCACCTTGCGTCCCCAATAGGCCGACATCTCCCATCGCTATCCTACACCGATTCATCGAATGATCGAAGGCCCCTCACGACGTCACCTGGTGACCCTCTTCCTGGTGGCAATGGTAGTGCCCACACGCCCACTCCTTGGCATCCAACAATGAGATATGTGGTTTGGGATTTTGTTGTAGGCAAGTTGAGCAGAGCCAGGTCGAGGCTCGGTGGAGTGGGGGTTTGGCCGAGCCAAGCCCTTGTTGCCACCCCTATTCGTGTATGACTTACGGAGCACCACCTTTCGTACTCATTCCAACATAACTTGGTTTTAAACGTCCAAATTATGAAGCGGCAAAGGAGAACATGGTGACCCACCAAAGTGTGGAGCTAGCGAACAATACGCTTTCTAAGATTACGCTAACAGGTTCGAATAGCCTCGAAGGGCTAGCTAAAAGAAGAGGTTAACTGCTGACTAGGTCAGGCCTCCGAATAGGATAATAACCTTGGACCAGTTCAGAGTGTGCTCTATTACGTGAATTAATGTACATATTATAGTAGAAGGAAGGAGTATTTATAGGCAGAGATCCAACAGGAAAATACTATCCTATCCTCTAGTTACAACCGTCATAGTGGACTTTATTCATGAGGCCCCATAGGGGTAGAATGGTAAGAGCATGTGTGAACACTCTAGTAAAGAAAATGTATTTTCCTGTTTTACGACGCCCATTCTGAGCAAGGGCCGCCGAAGGGCAGTGAGGTGGCGGGGGCCACCGGGGCACTTTGGAGGCTTTGGATCTCTCCTCCTATGTAGCTGTCGGGGATAGCGACACGGGCTTCGGGCCTCCTCCTTTGGAGTACCGCAAGGATGTCAGAAGGCTTCACACTTTGTATGCTCCGAGACTGTTCTTTGGATCCATCCACCTAATGACGAGACTAATGGGATTATTCCCCCCAACAGTAGCCCCTCGAATATGTCTTTTCGAATGCCCTACATTGTGGGAAAGGCAATATATGCAAGAAATAATTCCATGTTTTGCATTTAGAATATAGGCGATCCTTACGATTAGCTCCGTCACATCCCGAGTCGCGGAGGAGTTTAGGCGAAGGGGTTCGGAGCCTGGGTGTCCGCCGCCAATGCTTTCCAAGAAGGCTTCGGCTAATAGTGCCCAAACGCTGCTTCGGGCAACCGATCGTTGCTTCGGCATCTCAAACGTTGCCTAGGGATCTCTGGGGGTTGCCTCGGGTAACCAATCGCCGCTTCTGACGGGACGTCAACTCTGAAATCCCAACCGCCGTGGATATCTCAGGATTTTGTTTTGAGAGTCTTTTGGTGGTGGCCCCACTCATCAGTGGCAGGGGTAGGCGCAGAAAGGGTGAAGATAGACGTTGCATAGAAGCTTGTGGTATAAGCCCCTGGACCTTATAAAAGGGAGATGTTGACTTCTGTTACCGTGAAGTCTCCTTGTTTCCACGACTTAGCTATTGGAGCCTTTTTTCCAACCACTTTCGTTCTGCTTCTCAAGCACCTCCAAAAACCTTAGAAAATGACCAAGAAAGGTGCCAATGGTTCCGCCTCGGACTCCCTTCTCATCCAGCAGCAGGCGATGGTGGTAGCAGTGGCGACGGTGCCAAGAGCTTCAAGCATCCTTAGGATTTATGCTCCTCAAGACCTCCGACTGCCCTTTGAGAAGTACTCAAAGTAGACCTTAATCCTGGACATGTCAACTTGCATCAAGGAAGCATTGAGGGAGGCCCTGTTCGAGCGGCTCGAACCTGGGGTCGTGACATGGGTCCCCGAGGACGAGGTCATTCCAGAGCTACGCGAAGGGGAAGTAGTAGTCTTCGAAACTTTCTTCAATGCGGGGCTCAGGCTTCCATCTTCGGAGTTGCTGGTTGAAGTCCTCCACCTGTATCATGTGGAGCTCCCATAACTTTCTCCGAATGCCATCACCCGTATGGCCATCTTCGAGTGGGCCATGAGGGTAGAGGGATGTGAAGGGAGGGCTGAGGTATTTGAAGTGATGCATGAAGCCAGCTGCCAACCGAAGAAGAGGTATGGCATCGATGACTCAATGAAGTTGTTGGTTTACGGGAGCGTCAACTTTCAGCTCCGTAAGGAGTATTAGAGCTGCTTTCCTACGAAGGCCATCAACGAGCGGTGGTACTCCAATTGGATCCTCCGGTGGTTCTACATTGAGGTGGGGGTGTACTCCGACTTGTCGGGGCCCCTCGGGAGATCCTATACTGGAGGGAGGCAGAGACTTCGTTGGACATGGGCTCGATTCGGGCCTACGTCCAGCTCATGGAAATCATTGCTCAGCGCATGAGCATGCATGATTTAGTGGAGGAATTCATCTCCCTCCACATCTCCCCTCTCAAGGCTGGCTAGCCTCTCGCCTTCCAGGGCGCTCAGGAGGGCGCCCTCCGCGAGATATCCTCTAGCTTGATAAGTATGCTCCGCAACCCTTCATGCAATATTTTAACAACTTTCTTCCCATAAGTTCCTTTATGAAGTAATACCTTTGCTTATGCAGGCTCGTAGATGGTTATGACCCTAGAGCAAGTGGTCCGGGCTGCCAAAAAGGTTATCGAATCCCCTACTCCTAGCGAGAAGAATTGGAGGCTCGAGCTGGTGGGGGCCTAAGAGAGATACAACCAGGCGTGGAGTGATCTTGGGGCTGAGCCTCCTCCTCTTTCGGACATGGACATCCTAGACCCAATCCTGAGGAAGAGGAAGACGGACAAGGGTGTAGGACCGAAAGTAGCGACCAGAGGGGGGGGGTGAATGGGCGCCTTAAAAATTCTTTCGAATCAATGGCCTGTTCCCAATACCCAACGCACCTCTAAAGACTAAGCAGCAGAAAATAAACAGATAGCCTAAGTCTAAAGTTATCTAGCCTAGAAGCAACTGAGGTTAAACAGAGAAATACCAAAACAGTGCAACTAGGCAGATGGACAAAGCATACTAGACATGTTAGGCTAGACTTCTCAATGAAATGATCTAAGTATATATAAAGTGAGATGAGAAGTTACTGTTCAGATTTGTCTCCTGTTAGGAACTCGACGAAGCCTGCTTCGCAAGTCGAAGCCTGCTTCGCTGGCCGAAGACTGCTTCGGAGGTCGAGGTCTACTTCGCTGGTCGAAGTCTGGTTCGGAGGTGGTAGTCGAAGTCTGTCGAAGGTGTTGTGAAAATGCCGAAGGTAGGAATCGAAGTATGATTCGAAGCGAAGTATGAGAAAGTCGGAGCCTGCTTCGAAGTATGTACTCCGAAGGCAAGACTTCGAACACAGCTTCGAACCAGGTACTTCGAAGCCAAACCTTTAAACAGAAAACTTCGAACGCAACACACAGACGGACAAACTTCGAACAAAGAAGCGAAGCCTGTCACACGACAGAGGCACCAAATTCGAAGCCTACACTCTACCTTCGAAAAAAGCAAGCTTCGAAAAGATAAACGAAAGCTGGCACGCAACAAAGAAACCAAAGCGAAGCCTAACAGAACGACAAGCCTCGAAGCCAACTTCGAAACCTATCGAAGTGTGGACTTCGAAGAGCTCGAGGCGGAGTACCTTCGCACTGTCGTTCGAAGTATGCGACGCTGTCCGTTCAAAAAGTACTTCGCAGCTAGCAGCTCTGGACACATAACGAAGTTCAAAGTTCGACCGAAACCTTCGAGAAAGTCAGATCGAAGCCTGCCTCACGGAGCTGAGGGGCTTCGAACAGAGTGGATGGCTTCGCCAGAAAACAGACAGAAAAGTTGCTAGGGACTGTCTACTTCGATCAAAAAGCTGCGCAGTAGAAAGTAAAAAGCTGGCACAGAGTACTGTTGCTACAGTATAGTAGTACTACTTGCAACAGCAAGAACTAGTACTCCTAGCACGAAGAACACAACCAACAGAGTACCCAACAGTGAATAGAAATTGCAAACGGTACACAAAGATTCAGATCCACAAAACTAAATGCACACCTCGCACTCAACAGAGAACCAAAATCTCACTGCATTAATGAAGAACAAAATGAATGCAGGCAGGAAACAAGCCCCTGGCGGCGCACAGAAACAGGAAAGAGAGAGAGTGTGCAGGAAACAAAGATGACCCAAGGAATGATAGAAAAAGTGATTTCTAGAAGGGTAGTCCAAACCCTAGGGATTGGGGCCCTATTTATAGGCTGCCCAACACTAGGAATATTCTACCAGCCCCTTAGGGTTTTTACAGACGCAAGAATAAAAGAAAAGACTCTATTGCCCTTAGGTATTTTTACAAATACGACTGACTGACTGTGGGCCTAGAGTTATAGATGACTTATCCAGAAGCTAAGCTTTCGTAGCGACTACGACTTCTCTTCTGGACAGTCGGATACAAGATCGACGGTCGTCAGTTTCTCGCCGAAACTGACAAAGCCTCCACCGACTTTGCACCAGGTACCCGGATTGGGCCGGCCCGACTCCGCAGCTCTCTCAGCCCGGCAATCGCTCACCGCCCGTGTACCTGAGTCAATCCTGGTCAACAGTCCAGTGGGTCTTCTACTGCTTCTGGCCCATGTACCCGGATTAGGCCAGCCCGACTTCGCAGCCTCCTCTGCCCGACAGTCGCTCGCTGCCCGTGTACCTGAGTCACACGCGGCCCATTAAACAGTAGATCTCATCTTCTTTTGTCCTTTTTGACTACCGTTGACAATGACTCATCACTTCTGGAGCCATGAGGCCCACGCTATTCAGCATGGCTCCTCAATCTCCCCCTTGATGAGTGCATTGTCAACACTCCTCTTCTTCAGCTCTTCAGCACCTGCGAACAAATGTGGAAACACGAAAACAAAGCACAAGAAAACAAAGAAGAAGAAAAACTAAGGTAAAAGTTTAACCCTAATGACCAAAAAGCCGAACAAAAACAAGAAACGGTCATTATGGTTAACCAAAACGTAGAAGCTCAAAATGAGTGCAATTTCAAAACAACAAGGATATCAACAGAGTAAGAACTCCCCCTTAAACTCTGATCCCAAATTGTCTCCCCCTTGTTGACAAGTGAACTCATCAAGCACTCAAAAGAGACACAGACTCCCATTGAAATGCAGCTCCCCCTCAAATATGCAGTGAATTTAATTGGAGTGCATAAGGAGTGTAATAAGCATGCTTCTCAAATATGATTGACTGCAATTACAACATCTAACAAGTATAGCAAAAGACATACTGTCTTAGACACATGGCATGATCAGTGCAACAGATGATATCTAAGGAAAGTCATTTGCACGCATTTTCCAATTTTTGCAAACAAAAGCATCACCACATTTTCCAGTTTGACAAGCAAGGTAAACCATGAGATGCAAAGGCTAACTGTTATCTACCAAGATAAGCATTATCCAAAACAAAGTGCTTCAGCAAACTTGTTATCATTTCATTTTTCAGGCTTTTTCTCTTTCCTTGTTCATTTTTGCTAGGGGTTATTTGCATGTCAAACCTTATGCTGACCGACCAAGTCAAGCCTAGGCCAGAACTGGACCATCAGAAGCTTAAGACATTGGTCTTGGCATACATTACATTGTCCTAGTTCATACCAAAGTGCTATGGTACGCAGTCCAGAACAAAGCAATGCGACAAGACAAACCCACCTGGATCTTTTCAATTTTAAGCATAAAAAGGCATGAAATTTTCATTTTTCTGGTTTTTCATTATTTTATAGCACATTTCCATGATTAAAGCATACAGATGTCCAAGTTGCATATTTGCATCTAAGTCAGGAACTAGCTACAAGGCATGTAACAGATAGCAAGAGCACTTAGCCTACACATGCTAGTTACCAGAATCAATGGTGATTATTTTTCAAGTTTAAAAGCATAAAAGCCATGCATATGACAGATATCAGACATATCAACTGAACTGAATCAAAACATGATCATTGACAAATACTCAAAGCATGTACAAGCTAGAACAAGTAAAACAATTCAATCATATAACAGAAGCAGCTCCAAAGTGTGATATGTGAATATGCAAAGTATGAACACACACAAAAAGACTAAAAAAAAGAAGAAAGAAAACTGACGCAAAATATCCTAAAAAGGATACACAACACCCAAATCCCCTCGTAAACGCTCAAAGGTAGACTGATCTAGGGGTTTGGTGAAAATGTCAGCCAACTGATGATGGGTATCAACATGAATAAGGTCAATGACACCTTTCTCATATTGATCCCGCAGAAAGTGAAAGCGCACATCAATGTGTTTGGTTTTTGAATGAAGACATGGGTTTTTCCCTACACTAATTTCACTAGTGCTGTCGCAAAACAAAGGAACTCTGGTAGGAAAGAATAACCCAAAATCTCGCAGAGTGGAAATCATCCAAACCAACTGTGAGCAGCAGCTAGCAGCAGCTACATACTCAGCCTCTGTGGTCGAAAGAGCAACTCCAGATTGCTTTCGAGAAGACCAAGAGACAAGAGAAGAACCAAGAAATTGGCAAGTACCGGAAGTCGACTTGCGATCCAACCAGCACCCACCAAAGTCGGCATCCGAAAAGCCAGATAAATCGAGAGAAGATGATGCTGAATAGAAAAGACCAAGATCGGGCGCATAAGTAAGATACCTGAATATGCGCTTGACAGCTTGCCGATGAGACGCGCGTGGTGAAGACTGGAAACGCGCGCAAAGTCCCACGACAAACTGTATGTCCGGTCTTGTCGCCGTCAAGTACAACAGCGAACCGATCATCCCTCGAAACTCCCTTTCATTGACCTTGACGCCGCTCTCGTCCTTGTCCAGACCCCCAGAAGTGCCCATCGGGGTCATCTGCGGCTTCAATTCACCACCACAGTCAAATTTCTTAAGCATGTCGCGAGTGTACTTACCTTGGTGGATGAAAGTGCCGTCCTTAGTCTGCTTGATCTGGAGCCCTAGAAAGTACTTGAGCTCACCCATGAGGCTCATCTCAAACTCGCTGTGCATCTACTTAGAAAACTTGGACACAAGAGAATCAGTAGTACCACCAAAAATAATATCGTCCACGTAAATCTGAGCGACTAAGAAGTCTGAAGCGACTCTGAGCAAAAAGAGAGTTTTATCCACAGAACCCATCACAAAGCCCTTCCCCAACAAAAACTGCTTCAACCGGTCATACCAAGCCCTGGGGGCTTGCTTTAACCCGTATAAAGCTTTTTGCAATTTAAAAACATGTCGAGGAAACTTAGGGTTCTCAAAGCCGGGGGTTGCCTAACATACAGTTCCTCCTCTATGAACCCGTTCAGAAAAGCACTCTTGACGTCCATTTGAAAAAGCTTAAAACCCTTCGAAACGACAAAAGCTAGAAGAATACGAATGGACTCAAGACGGGCAACAGGAGCGAAGGTTTCTTCAAAGTCAATACCTTCCTTCTGGCAATAACCCTGGGCAACCAGTCGAGCTTTGTTGCGCACCACAACCCCATCTTCACCTTGTTTGTTCTTGAATACCCACTTGGTGCCTATGGGGTTGCATCCTGGTGGCGGCTCAACTAGTGTCCAAACCCGATTGCGGACAAAATTCTCAAGCTCTTCTTGCATAGCATTAATCCAATTGGAGTCAGAAAGAGCATGAGAAATGTCTCTGTGCTCAAAAGATGCAACAAACGCAGATTCAGCAAACACAGCGAGAGAGGCAGAAGAATGCAAAGTTCTCTCAGTCAAATCACCTATGATGAGATCTGAGGGATGGTCACGCTGAACTGCTCGGGTTCCCTGGTGATCTGAAGTCACCTCACCAGAGTCAGCACCAGGCACCTCTGGACTCGACTGAGGGGGCTCGATCATAGTGGAAGAAGTGATCAGAGGTCCGCCCTCATCCTCAGTCGAAGTCTCAGAAGGTGTGGGCTCTGTGGGAGATGCAGAAGGCCCACTCTCATCAGCAGCTGGAGTATCCTCATCTTCCTCGAAGATGGACTCTCCGAGCTCATCATCACCAGACAGCTCAAAAGAAGGAGTCAAAGAAGGCAAGGACTCATCAAATGAAACCTCACAAGTCTCGACAAGCAGCTGGGATTCGAGGTTTCAAACGCGAAAACCTCGAGAATGCAAAGCGTAGCCAAGAAAAACACCATCCCAACAACGAGACTCAAACTTGTCCAAATGCCCTCCCTTCTTGAGCACAAAGCACTTGCAGCCAAAAGCTCGCAAGTGGCTCACCTTGGGCTGTCTGCCAAACCGCAGTTCATATGATGTCTTACCAAGGTAAGCTCTAAGAAAGATACGGTTGGCCAGATAGCAAGCCGTGTTCATGGCTTCAGCCCAAAAACGCCTAGGAGTCCTATGCTCATCGAGCATCGTCCTGGCCATCTCGACTAGCGTGCGGTTCTTTCGTTCCACAACGCCGTTCTGTGGGGGAGTGTAAGGAGAAGAAAACTGATGATCCAGACCCTGATCACTACAGAAGCTGACGAACTGAGAGTTCTTGAACTCAGAACCGTTGTCGGAGCGAATTGCTCGCATCCGACCATTGTTCTCATTCTTCAGCTTCAAAATCAGGTCATGAACAAATTGAAAAGTTTCATCCTTAGACTCCAAAAAGAAAACCCACGAGAATCGAGAAAAGTCATCAACAATCACAAGTGCATACCACTTCCCACCGACTGAGCGTACCCGAGCTGGACCTACAGTGTCCAAATGTAAAAGCTCGCCCGGATACGAAGTCATCACCTGAGTCACAGGTGAGTGAGAAGCGGCAACCATTTTCCCATGACGACAGGGATGACAGACTAGATCCTTCTCCATCTTAAGCTTGGGCAATCCTCGGATGAGGTCCATCGAGCTCAACCTGACTAGCAGGTCAAAACTCAAATGACCTAACCTCCTATGCCACTTCCAGAGCTCAGAGGAGGATCCAGCAATAAACAGCGAGAAGGACCAAAAGAACTAGAGAAGTCAATTCGAAAAACTTTACCGAAAGGTAAAATCTGACAAACCAAAGACCCTCTAGAATCAACCACACAAGAATTGCCCTTCTTAAAACACACTTCCAAACCATCCTCAAGAAGTTGCGAAACAGAAATAAAATTGAAGTTCAAATTCTTAACCAAAGCAACATTCTTCAAGGAGAAATGATCTGAAATGCGAATAGAGCCTAAGCCACGTACCTTCCCTTGACCACTGTTCCCAAATGTGATGTACTCTTTGGAGCTCGGGGGAGTGAGACTGGAGAACCATCTACGATGTCCCGTCATGTGGCGAGAGCATCCTGAGTCCATAATCCAAACGTCCTCCAGTCCCCGATCCTGCACAATCAGTGGCTGTAAGTGGGAGCAAATGGTCCGGCACCAGGTTTAGCAAAAGAGCTAAACCAGTGTCGAGCCATCTGCTCAAAAGATGGAAAGCGAAAACCATCAAAAGAGTTTGGACCAAAACGCGGCTCAAAGCGCGGTCCTCGGTTTTGCCTAAAACCTCGGCCACGAGATCCAGGACCGTAGCCAACACGACCTGGAACTCTACCGGAACGGACACCACCAACTGGAGTACGGGCAAGAAAGCCGTCTCCTCTACCACACCTACACGACGCGGCCTGGCCTCCAGCCTCTCCCCGCGTCGAGGAACACGTAGTCTACCACCCTGCTGGTAGAACTGCTCCCGATCACCACGAGCACGCTCTGCTCTCTCAACCCGCTTCCTCCTGAAGCAAAACTCCGCAAGATGCCCTTCTCTCTGACAATACTCACAATGGTAGGTGGGCTTCTTGGGATGTGGTTGAGGCTTGGGGTTTTTGGGCTTAGTGGTGTTGGGTGTCGTCTTCTTGGGCTGAGAGGGTCCAAGAAGAGAGTCTAGAGAAGAGTGGAGGTGTTTGGGCTTAGGAACCCAGATAGGCTTCTTGGGTGGAGCTTTGGGTGGTTCATGAATCACTCCATCCTTTGGTTGACAAGCCTGGGACGACTCAGTGGAGTGAGTCTTGGGATACCTCTGCTCTGGAGTCATTTTACTCCACCCCACTGCCCGGCTAATGGCACTCTCAAAGTCAGCCTTGGTGTAGGTATAACCTACTCCAAACCCATCCTGCCTCTTGAACTACTGGATCATCATGCCAAGCTGTGGCTCTCTGGCACTGATCCAACTCAGGATAGAACGGAGGTAAAAGTTCTCATTCTGAGAATCTGCTAGCTCCTCTCTCAAGGAAGCTAGAACCTCCACCTGAGACAAGCAAGTCTCACACTCATTCTCTACTTGGACAGACTTTTCGGCTTTCAGCTTGATCAACTCCATTCTAAGAGACAGACAGTTCTCACAGACAGTGGGTGGAACTGGCAGTGTCTCAAGCTCTAGCCTAGTCTGGGCAAGCTCAGCTCTCAACCTCTCTAAGTCACCCAAATGCTCATCGCCCTTGGATTTCAGCTCAGCTAAGGCAGCTAGATGAGATGGGCAATGAACACAAGGTGCGACGACAGTGGCTTGAGCATCTTTCAGCTCCAGCTGAGCGCTTTCAAGCTCAGTGGCCAAAGCGTCCCTCTCATCAACCCTTTCTGTGTACTTGGACTTCAGAGTCGACAGGTCACACAGAAGCACCTCACACTTCGGGCACTCACTGCTATCACCCAAGCAGGGGGAAGAAGATAGACTCTCAATTCTACCGTTGGCTACGACAAGCTCACTCTCTAACTCATCTATCCTCTTCTTGGCCCCCTAAGCAGTTTTTCCCGATATTTTAACTCCTGACGATTGCTCTCAAGTAAATCAACAATTTCTCGTTCATAGGATGATACCTTGTTGTCGTCGTCGTCGGAGTCACCGGAGGAACTCTTTTCTTCCCTATCCCCAAGAGCCATTGAACAGAAGCTCTTGCGGGATCTTCGACGCTGGTGTGAGCGGCTCTTCGGCTTATCTCCGAAGGCCATGAAGCAGAGGCCCGCCGGATCATCCTTGTCCTTCCCCTTCTTGTTGGCGATCTCCTCATCGCTTGAGCTCGATGAAGAGGAAGAAGACGTGGAGCGCTTGGAGTAGCTCTTCTCCATCTCGGCGAAGAAGGCCTTGTCGCGCTTCTTGTTCTCTCGCCGGTAGTCCTTCAGGGCCTTCTTGAAGAATCGGGTCTTTGGCTTGCCCTTGTTGAAGGATGAGCTCTTGTGCTTGCCGGAGTCATGGAAGCTACCACCGGTGCCCTTCTTGTGTCCATTGCGCTTGGGGCAGTCGGCGATGAAGTGTCCTGGATCACCACACTCAAAGCATCCGGATTTTGTGCTGTGTGTTTTGAACATTCTCTTATCATAGACATGACGCACCCGGTTGTTAAAAAGACACAAATCATCATCTCCCAACAACTCAAGCTGGTCCTCAGTGATAGACATCAAAGAGAACCCAGCACAGCTCACAACAGAGGGATCAATAGAAGGTGTAGCAAGGGCCAGGGATTTTGATCCAAAACCAGTGAGATTTGATCTCAGCTGGATATCTACCTCAGTGGCCTTCAGTTTGCTAAACAACTCAGAAATGGTCAAGGTATCGTAAGAAGTGCTCTCAATGATAGAGGATACCTTGATCTCCCAGATCTTTGGGTCCAAGGTATGGAGAACCTTGAGCGCCTGCTCGTGATCTGAGACTAACTGAGCACCCTCAGCCTTGTTGTCCCGAAGCTTGTTAATGATCGATTGAAAGCGACCAAACAAAGCCTCAATAGATTCACCCGGCTTCTGTGTGAAATTCTCATATTCACGCCGGTAGGTCTGATAGAGCCGAGCCTTGACCTGGGCTGTTCCCTCATGGTGTGCCTTGAGGGTAGCCCAGATCTCTCTCGCAGTGGAGAGATGACTCACACGCTCAAACTCAGTGGGACCTAAACCAGAGAAAAGAATGTTCATAGCCTTACTATTGCTCAGATGCTGAGCAATGATACCAGCAGTACCCTGCTCAGTAACTAGCAATATGACAAACGTGGTGTGAACGCAAATGTCCCAAATGTCCGAACCCTGGCTCATGAGATAGGCTCGCATGCGAGTCTTCCAATAATTATAGCCATAGGCTTCCAAGGATGGGACCTTGCCAGGAGACGTCATAGTCACTACTGGGGTTTAGAACCGGTTTAGAACTGGGGTTTATATATCCAACACACCTCTAAAGACTAAGCAACAGAAAATAAACAGATATCCTAAGTCTAAAGTTATCTAGCCTAGAAGCAACTGAGGTTAAACAGAGAAATACCAAAACAGTGCAACTAGGCAGATGGACAAAGCATACTAGACATGTCAGGCTAGACTTCTCAATGAAATGATCTAAGTATATATAAAGTGAGATGAGAAGTTACTGTTCAGATTTGTCTCCTGTTAGGAACTCGGCGAAGCCTGCTTCGCTGGCCGAAGCCTGCTTCGGAGGTCGAGGTCTACTTCGTTGGTCGAAGTCTGGTTCGGAGGTGGTAGTCAAAGTCTGTCGAAGGTGTTGTGAAAATGCCGAAGGTAGGAATCGAAGTATGATTTGAAGCGAAGTATGAGAAAGTCGGAGCCTGCTTTGAAGTATGTACTCCGAAGGCAAGACTTCGAACACAGCTTCGAACCAGGTACTTCGAAGCCAAACCTTTAAACAGAAAACTTCGAACGCAACACACAGACGGACAAACTTCGAACAAAGAAGCGAAGCCTGTCACACGACAGAGGCACCAAATTCGAAGCCTACACTCTACCTTCGAAAAGAGCAAGCTTCGAAAAGATAAACGAAAGCTGGCACGCAACAAAGAAACCAAAGCGAAGCCTAACAGAACGACAAGCCTCGAAGCCAACTTCGAAACCTATCGAAGTGTGGACTTCGAAGAGCTCGAGGCGGAGTACCTTCGCACTGTCGTTCGAAGTATGCGACGCTGTCTGTTCAAAAAGTACTTCGCAGCTAGCAGCTCAGGACACAGAACGAAGTTCAAAGTTCGACTGAAACCTTCGAGAAAGTCAGATCGAAGCCTGCCTCATGGAGCTGAGGGGCTTCGAACAGAGTGGATGGCTTCGCCAGAAAACAGTATAGTAGAAAGTAAAAAGCTGGCACAAAGTACTGTTGCTACAGTATAGTAGTACTACTTGCAATAGCAAGAACTAGTACTCCTAGCACGAAGAACACAGCCAACAGAGTACCCAACAGTGAATAGAAATTGCACACGGTACACAAAGATTCAGATCCACAAAACTAAATGCACACCTCGCACTCAATAGAGAACCAAAATCTCACTGCATTAATGAAGAACAAAATGAATGCAGGCAGGAAACAAGCCCCTGGCGGCGCACAGAAACAGGAAAGAGAGAGAGTGTGCAGGAAACAAAGATGACCCAAGGAATGATAGAAAAAGTGATTTCTAGAAGGGTAGTCCAAACCCTAGGGATTGGGGTCCTATTTATAGGCTGCCCAACACTAGGAATATTCTACCAGCCCCTTAGGGTTTTTACAGACGCAAGAATAAAAGAAAAGACTCTACTGCCCTTAGATATTTTTACAGATATGATTGATTGACTGTGGGCCTAGAGTTATAGATGACTTATCCGGGAGCTAAGCTTTCGTAGCGACTACGGCTTCTCTTCTGGACAGTCGGATACAAGATCGACGGTCGTCAGTTTTGCACCGAAACTGACAAAGCCTCCACCGACTTTGCACCAGGTACCCGGATTGGGCCAGCCCGACTCCGTAGCTCTCTCAGCCCAGCAATCGCTCACCGCCCGTGTACCTGAGTCAATCCTGGTCAACAGTCCAGTGGGTCTTCTACTGCTTCTGGCCCATGTACCCGGATTGGGCCAGCCCGACTTCGCAGCCTCCTCTGCCCGACAGTCGCTCGCTGCCCGTGTACCTGAGTCACACGCGGCCCATTAAACAGCAGATCTCATCTTCTTTGTCCTTTTTGACTATCGTTGACAATGACTCATCACTTCTGGAGCCATGAGGCCCACGCTATTCAGCATGGCTCCTCAAAGGGGCCTCAAAGTCCCCTTCAAAAAAGACGCCTCGCAAGACGAAGAGCCTGGTGTGCTTGAGGTCCTCTTTAGCTTCCCCGATTGAGGAGCCATCCCCCATGTCGGTAGTGGAGGAGAGGCCAGCCAGAGAGCTCTTGGTGATGAAGCCGGAGCTCCAGCACTGACGACTGCTGGAGCGGTGGCGTCCGAGGAGGAGGTGACCTGAGTGGTTGCTCTACTGCTTGGGTATCCGGGGGACTCTAGGGCGAATTCCTCCGGATGTTTGAGTACGTGGGCAGCCCGGTGCAGTCTTTGACAAGTGCCGAAACTAGTGCGTCCCCCTTCTAGTCGTATCTCGAGTCCATCACATGATACCTACATATTTTTTAGTGTTTAATACATATCTTAATTTGTTTTAGTTACCTTGGCTGAAGGTCCTTCAAAGCCTCCTTCGCACATTAGGGAGGGATCCACGGCGAAGGGGAAGGATCCTGTTGAGGTAGTCAACTTATCCGGGTCGAATGATCGGGCCCACTCAACGGAGGTTTCAAAGAGGGCATCCCATCGTTCGGAGACTAATTCCCAAAGGGACGTTCGGTGAGTGATGATGAAGCTCCCCCTGTTGGCTCCGTTCCTGACTCCGGGACCCGACCTTCGCGCGATGGTGGAGCCCTTAGCTCAAGTCTATCGAGACTTTGGTGAGACTGAGCTGGTCACCGAAGTGAGACGCTCGAATGGAGTTGAGCTAGGCACTATCCTTGAAAGGGCTGCCTACCAGGTACGCTTGTCCCGATATCCTTTGGTGGGTTAATATCGAAGTGTTATTGATTTACTTCTTTTTGCTTGTTCGTTGTCTTGGCCCAAGGGTTATGACTTCTTTTTACATAGAGTGCGACCAACTTGCAGGCGAGGCTACGAGGCTCCTCGACTGCCTTGCCGACTCAAAGGAGAAGGCTTCAAATATGGAGGACGTGCTCTAGCGCGAACAGGAGAGGCGGACAGCCTTTGAGGTCGAGGCTGAAAACCTTTGAGCCGAGCAGGATGCTCTAGTGGCCAAAGTTCAGAAGCTCCAGGCTCAGAAGGCCATCTTCGTAAAGAGGGCTTCCGAGCTTGCAGCTTCGAACTTTTAGCTGAGGTCATCGGCGGACCGAACAGTTGAAGAGCGAAGGGGTGGAGGTCGAGACCATGAACATCCTTTGGGTCATCTTGGATCGCTTCAGCATTTCTTTCTCTTTGTCTTCTGCCATCACGAACGAGCCCCTGGCCCGTCGGCTAAAGCTTGTCGAAGTGGCGACAAAGATGACTGGGACCACTGCTGCCAAATACAGAGAGATCTCCAGGAGGGTGGCCGCCCTCGATGTCCTTCATCATCTCGCTAGTGACAGAGGTGGCACCTATCGCCTTCAGAGGCGTGCGCCTTCTAACTTCGTCGGCTAGCGCCGCCGCTGCTTGGAAGGTTTTTAGCGCCTTGGAAAGCTGAAGGCCAAGAGGCGACGAAGTCCTGGATAGATGAGGCCCACCGCCAAAAGCAAATGCAGACGCAACCTCCTCCGACACCTTCTCCAAACCTTCCTCCGGTGGACCCGAAGGTGTAGTATCCTTAGGGCCTCAATGTAAAGATCTTTTGTAAAGCTTCTTAACTTATGAATGAAGATGACTTTTTTGGGGTGTTTTGCACTCACGACTTGGCCTGTGTCCCGTCTCCTAAAATCGAAGTACTCGAAGCCACCGAAGGCCTTCATCACCAGTGAGCGATTTTCAAAGCCTTAAAACCTGATAGGTGCCCTCGCTTTTCTATTCCCCGCGATAGATTAGAAATAATTTTGCCTAAAATGGTTAACAAAGTACTTACTTCTGTAAAAGAGGAGGAAAAGAGAGTAGGGGTCTTGTCTTCATCTTCATGCTTCAACCCTATTTGATGGTAGCCGGAGTATGCGTCGAGAGAGCTTAAGAGCTCAGACCCGACCGTAGAGTCGACCAATTGATCAATGCGAGGCATGAGGTAGGGGTCACAGGGCATGCTTTATTTAAGGCAGTGAAATCAATACACATGCGCCACTTGCCGGAGTTCTTCTTGACGAAGACATGGTTTGACAACCACTCCATATGGCCTATTTCTCTAATGACTCCTTCTCAAAGCATCTTTTCTACCTCTGTCTTGGCGAGGTCGACCCTTTCCGCGGACAGCTTCCGCAACCCCTGGCACATAGGTTAGGCCTTTAGATTCACGAGCAAGGAGTGCTCAATGATGCTCCGGTCCACCCCTAGGATGTCTTCGTTAGACCACGCGGAAACATCCAGATTGTTTCATACCATTTCCTCTAGCGAAGCCATGGCTTCCGGAGCCAACCCTTTGCCGAACTAGATGGGGTACTCCTTGTCCCCTTTGGTGATGATCTTCATGATGACTTCTCCTTTGGGGCGAGGCTTGAGGGCCAATCCCCTTATGGGGTCCACGGTCGATTGTACACCTTCTGAGTGCTCTTGCATGCTGTTGACTTGCCGGGCCTCCAATAGGGCAATGTGGATGTACACCACCCTTCGCATGGTGGCTTGATCACTGAGGATGGTGAGCACCACCCCTTGAGTGGGCATTTTAAGCACAAATAATTATGGTGTCCCATGGCCTCGAACTAGTTCAACATGCCCTTCCTGAAGATGGCGTTGTAGGCGTACGGGGCATTGAAGATGTCGAAGATGACCTCCTCGGACCTTGCAAGGTATCCCTCTCTAAAAGTGACTTTGAGGCCTATATGGCTGAGTGCGTCGAGGGGGATCATCGAATCTTTGTAGTGGGCGAGCCACTGGGAGTAGGTGCTTCCGTGATATGCAGAGTTAGTCGAAGGCGTGGATGAAGATTATGTCGGTAGAGCTCCCTTCGTCAACCAGCACCCGACGGACTTCGGTGCCGACAATGTTGGTGGAGATGACGAGGGGGTCGACATGGGGAAACTTGATGCCGATCGCATTGTTCGACGTGAAGAATATGGGAACATGCGACCACTCGGGCATAGCCACCGCAGATGCTGAGGTCCCAATGTGCCCCACCTAACGGACATATTCCTTTCATCGCCGCTTGAACATGCTGCCCATGGCACCACCTTCGGTGGTGGGCAACACAATGTGCTTCTGGCGGTCTAGGCCATCTTCATCTTTCGTGGGTGGCAATATGCTCGTCACCGGAGGGTGCTTGGGATCTTCATGCCCTTCGATCCGTCTGATAGCTTGTAGCGGCTTGGGGCGGATGGTCGGAGGTGCCCGGTTGGTGGTGCCTTGGTCGATGGTTCACTCGAGGTACTCGCTCTATAGATCCAAGATGGACTTACATGAATCGGTGTTGTGTCTCTGATTCTCTCTGTGAACATTACAAAAAAAGTTTGGCTTGGCTCAGAGGTCCTTGTCGCGGGCCTCGACCCGCTGGTTCGGCCTTCGCCCTGGTTTTGCTGGTACTTCTATTGCTTTGGGGCGGGGGAGGTGATATTAAGCACCTTTGACTGGTAATGCTTTCGCCCCCGTCGAGAGTTGTGCGGTCGATGCTCCCATGGCGCGGCTTGTGGAGGGATCGGGGCCCTTGCTTCGGGGATTTTTACCTCTAGGACTCAGGTTGGAGGCACCGCGGCATTCCTTCGGAGCTGTCCTTCCTCCGACCGGGTGTACTCCTCGAAGTACGTCATTAACTAGGCCACTGAGGAGATGGGTTTCTGGTGGAGCTTGTCGAGGATGGCTGGGTTGGTGACACCTTCGCGCGTGGCGTCGACGATGGAGGAAGTGGACAACCCTTTAATTTGGGACTTTGTGTGAGCGAAGCGTTGGGAGTGCTGGCGTAGTGTTTCTCTGGGCTATTGCTTGACTTGGAAGAGGCTTCTCGTGGATATGGGGGTAACGAAGGTTCCTTGGAAATTATTTATAAACTTCTTCAATTGTTTCCACGATCTCACAGACCCTGGCTTCAAGGACCAGAACCACCGAAGGGCTATCCCTTTGAGCGCGAGGGGGAAACACTTGGCCATTGTGTCATGGACCTCTCTGCTGGCTTCTATTGCCAGGGCATAAGAGTGAGAGAACTCTCTGGGGTCCATATCTCCGGAGTACTTGGCCGCTTGGAATCTGGGATCAAAATGCACCCTCTGCATGTCAGGGTGCAACAGAGAATCTTCATCGAATGAAGCATTCTAATTGCCCCTCTGGACTTCCTGGTCTTCGAGGTCACTTATTGCGATGACTTCGCAGAGTGCTGAGGGCTTGCCAGGACCGTCTTGGGTGCGAGGCTGATTTGTGGCTGCCTACCGCCACCTCTGCAACTCCGCCTTGAGCTGAGCCATCTTAGTGGCCATGACATTGTGTGGGCTCCCGCTTCCTCTGGAATGAGTTTTCAGGTCTTGTGACCGAACGAAGTCGGTTCAGAGTACTGTTGAAGCCAGGAGGGGGTCTTTGGGCTAGCGGGGACTAACGACCCCTTGTAGTGCGGGGGCCTAACGACTTGCTGACGGGTCAGTGGACCCTGAGGGGTTGTCAGCTTTGGGTAGAGTGCTTGGTGCTACGAAGGTAGCGGCTTCGGTTGAAGCCATGGGGTTTGACTAGGGGAGGACTATGGAGGGCTCCGTAGCCCTCGTGGCTGTGTCTAGGGGTTCCTATCAAGAGGTCCGGGCGAACCTCCAGATACGAACAATGCTCTTTCTTTTCTTTGGAGGCATTGCTTCGTAAAGTAGGATGGTAGACGTTAGTTTTTATACTAAATTCTCAACGTACGACACAAACTGTTGGCGTAAAAGATTACGCTAACAGGGTCGAATAGCCTCGAAGGGCTAGCTGAAGGAAGATGTTAACTGCTGACTGGACTAGGCCTTCGAATAGGATAATAACCTCGGATTAGTTCAGAGTGTGATCTATTACATGAATTAATGTACGTATTATAGTAGAATGGAGGGATATTTATAGGCAGAGATTCAATAAGAAAATACTATCCTATCATCTAGTTACAACCATCATAGTGGACTCTATTCATGAGGCCCAATAGGGGTAGAATGATAAGAGCAGATATGAACACTCTAGTAAAGCAAACATGTTGTCTCGTTTTGCGGCGCCCCTTCGGAGCAAGGGTCGCCGGAGGGCAGCGAGGCCACTGGAGCGCTTTGGAGGCTCTAGATCTCTCCTCCTATGCAGTTGCCGGGGCTAGTGCCACGAGTTTTGGGTGTCCTTCGGTATTTGATTTTTTTACAATTTCGGTATTATTATTTACCAAGTACATGAGGGTGATGAGCTCTCCTTCTGGTCGTAGCAGGTCGGCCATTCTCCTCGCCCATGCCGACCTCAACGACGGATGCAAAGCACAGAAGAAGCTGAAAATTAATTAAGCACTTCTAATTAATTAGGATCGAGCTGGAGCAACACGATGCATGTAATTCTTCGTTGGTTACGTGAGTCGTTTCAAACAAAATTGAGTCTACTTGACTTTAATTTCTTCTTAAAAATGACTTTCAAACAAAGTCAAGTCTATGACGACCTTCGAACAAAAAAACACGATGCATGTAATGTCTGTGAGCTCTCCGTCTGGTCGTAACAGGTCAGCCATTGTCCTCGCCCATGCTGACCTCAACGACGGATGCAAAGCATAGAAGAAGCTGAAATGAATTAAGCACCTATAATTAATTAATTAAGAATCGAGCTGGAGCGACATGATCCATGTAATTCTTCGTTATTTGACTTTCAAACAAAAAACAAAATCGAGTCTATGTAACTTTGTTTTTAAAAATGACTTTCAAACAAAATTAGATAGGGACCTTCTTCAAACAAGAAACCATTAGTGGGTCTTGACTTCCTTGGAGACGACATCTCGACCTCTGAGCTTGATGCTGTTGTCCGAGCCTCTCATCCAGATAAGGCCCCTGGCCCGGATGGGTTCAACGGGGCCTTCTACATGGCTTACTGGCCCATCATCCGTCAGGACTTCCTCGCTTTAGCCTCCTCCTTCTCCCACTGCACCACTCAGCTCTAGCCCATCAACGGCTCCTACATTGCCCTTATCCCCAAAACAGACAACGCGACCTCCGTCCGTGACTTTCGGCCCATCTCCCTTATCAACAGTAGCGTCAAGATCATCACCAAGGTCCTTGCTAATAGATTACAGGGGGTCATCACTTCGCTCATCCATAAAAATCAATACGAGTTCATTAAGGGTCGTAATATCCAGGACTGCATTGCTTGGGCCCTGGAGCTGACTCACAGATGCAAGAAATCGAGGCAAGAGGCCATTATCCTAAAGCTTGACTTTGAAAAGGCATTCGACACCATCGAGCACTCTGCCATCCTGCTCATGATGTCTCATCTAGGCTTCCCCAGCACTTGGATCTCCTGGATCAAACTCATCCTCTCTTCTGGCTTCTCTTCAGTTCTGCTCAACGGCTCCTTCGAGAAATTCTTTCTTTGTAAAAGAGGTGTGCGGCAGGGTGACCCACTCCCCCCCCTTCTGTTTGTCCTTGCTGCTGATCTTCTTCAGCATATTATCAACAGGGCTGCCCGACTTGGGGTCATCCTGGGTCCCCGGTGTCATCCTGATCACCTTGACTTCCCTATGGCTCAATATGCTGATGACACTATCATTTTTCTTTGGGCGGACCAACGAAACTTGTTCCTCCTCCGTGGCATCTTGCATTCCTTCTCTCAGTCCACCGGTCTCAAAGTTAACCTTTCCAAGTCCTCCCTTATTCCTATCAATGTCCCTGAGCAGCAGGCGGCCCTTCTCGCTGCCACCTTCGGCTCTCCGGTGGGTTCCTTGCCTTTCACCTACCTTGGCCTTCCCCTTGGGACGTTGAAGCCCAAGTTTGCCGATTTTGGCTTCCTAATCAACAACGTCACCAAACGTCTTTCTTCTCTCTCACCTTGGCTCAACATGGCTGGTAGACTGCAGATTGTCAACTCGGTCCTCTCGGCTCTGCCTACCTACACTATGTGCTCCTTAAAGATCCCCGCGAAGGTAATCCACTGTATCGATCGGGCCCGCCGCAATTTCCTTTGGCATGGTAACAACATCAATGCGGGCTCTTCGTCCAGGGTGGCCTGACATCTGGTTTGCAAACCCAAGCTCAAAGGTGGGTTGGGGGTTGTCGATCTTCGCACCTAGAACTCCGCTCTCCTTCTTAAGCACTTCTGCAACTTCTTGGCTGATCACGACACCCCCTGGGTTAAGTTGATCCGCCTCAACTACACCACCTCGTCTACCCCCCCACACCTCTACTCCCCTAGAGGCTCTTGCTGGTGGCGGGACATTGTCGGCTTGGCTAACCAGTTTAGAGCAGTGGCCTCTCCTTCCGTCCGTAGTGGGCGGTCGGTCTCCTTCTAGGAAGATGGCTGGTGTGGCCCTCCCCTTCGCCATTCTCTCCCCCACCTATTCTCCTTCGCCAAACTACACCTTTGCTCGATCTACTTCTTTCTTACCCAAAACGATCCATCTGATAATTTCCACCTGCCTCTTTCCTTCGAAGCCTACCATGAGTTTACCAACCTGCAGCAGCTCACGGCCAACAGAATCCTCTGGGACGGCAACTCAACGGCAACTCAGACAATTGGTCTTTTATTTGGAAATCCACAATTTACCGTCCTAGATAGTTCTACGGTTACCAGTTCAAATTCATGCAGCCCCATGCCTCTTTCAAATGGCTATGGAGGTCCAAGTGTTCCAACAAGCTTAAAGTATTCTTTTGGCTTCTCCTGGTTGATCGACTCAACACAAGATATATTCTCCGCCGAAAGCGCATCCTCACCAAGGCAAATGACCCCAATTGCTGCCTCTGCTCCTCGGATGCTGAGGAGACGGTGGCCCACTTATTTTTCGACTGCACTTTCAGTCGTCACTGCTGGAGCTTGCTGGGTCTCCACTGGCAGCTCGATTCTTCCGTTCAAGACAAGCTCATGGATGCTAGAAGAAGGTTTGGTAAACCCTTCTTTATGGACGTTGTGATCATGGCTGCTTGGTCCCTCTGGTTGGTAAGGAATAGGTGTATTTTCGATGCCTTGGCTCCCTCGGTTGGGGGGGTGGCTGGGCTTGTTCATTACTCTGTTCTCAGTTCAGTCCCAGCGGTTCCCTCCCCGGCTTAAAAGGGCCCTTAGGAGCTAGCTGGGCTCCTGTAACCTTCCTCTGTAATTTCTCCCCTCCTCTCCCTTCCCCCCGCGTTGTATGCTCTGGTTTCTAGTTTGTTTTTTGTTTATTATTAATATTAAAATCTGAGTAGGAGCCTCTCCTACTGGTTTGCCTAAAAAAACTAATTAAGCAAGAGATCAATAGCTGCAATTGATGAAAAAGGTTAACACATATACTATATGTACGTGTAGTCGAAGATGAGATGGTACTTCTCCGGCGGCTCCGCGGCTCCCAAGCGAAGAAATCCACAGCGAAAGCCAAAGAGCCTACTGCTGTCGTCATCCACAGTTGCCAACAGTGCATTTTGTTCTACTGTGAGCTGTAAAAAAACTGTTTTGAGTTATCTATTATGAAAAAGCTGTTATGAGTTGTCTGTTGTGGAAAAGCTAAAAATCGTTTGGTTGAAGCTGCTGTAAAAAAATTGTTGTGAGCTGATTGTTTTTTATAACTGACATAATTTTCATCATTATAATATTCCATACATGCAACTAAATAACTGGAAAATATATTAGATAAATAAAAAGTCCATAGTTCATCTCATAAAATAACCGACAATCACATAGCTATCTCATAAAATTGTGCAATGCAATATAAGCCATAATGATGTTAGATCAATCAAGACACCTTGAATTCATGCTATCCAATTTGTACTAAAAAGCAAAAAAAAACAGAAAAGCAGAAGTAGAAAAGCAAGGTCCAAGCCACTTCCACATTTGTACTGAAAAAACTGCTTTCTGTGAAAGAAGCGGGTTTAGTAAACCCGTTTGGTTCAGCTTCTTTTCCACAACAGAAGCATATTTTAAAAGCAAAACCAAATGCACCCTAAAAATGAACATGCATTTTGTTACTATACCTTTCGTATATGAACATACCTCGTTTCCTTTTCAATTCCTTTTCAAGTTAAACTTCTATAAAAATTTTCTACATGCCACTGTCAGTGACTATGACGGTTCCCATCTGTCAGTGACACACCAATGACATATTGGCAAACCATGAAAATTGTAATGACATAGAAAAAATTAACCCTTGATGTATTTATCATTAGTAGCTAGAAAATTTTAAGTTGTGATCAATTTTATTAATCAATGATATTGCCACTTAATTTTGTATTATAAAACTATAATTTAGGATATCAATTTGTTTGCCATATAGAATTTTGAATACTATTGGTGTGTTTTTTGGTCACACTTTGACACACGCGTGTCCTAAGAGATCTGCTTAACTCTAGTGCAAGTTCTACATTTTTAGAAAAAGGGTTCAAGGCGTGCCAATCAGTTAGACCCTACAACTAATAAGGGAACATAAAATATGACATCTGTAGCATAGCCTATCGGCTATCGAGCCGATGACCGCGATGAGGATGTGATATTCGTGGAATATCATGCATGTCGTCCATAGGGCTGATGACCAGGGACAAAGTAATCGGCGAGCATGCCATCGACTGGTAAGATGGACAATTTCACTACATGGGCCGATGAGAACTTATTAGATGGCTTATAAGATGTGACATTGAATTAAAGATAACCTGTCAGCTTGTATTTTGATAGAAATAAATAAAACATGCAAGATAACATGTCTATATCATGAAAATCATCACAATAACTAGATCGGACCTAACCAAGACAGTAGCTAGTCACGATGATCTTAATAATATGTCAAAGTATCGGGCATGCTTTATTTAGATGAACGGTATACATCATGAAAAAGATACAATAGCAAGAGATACCAGACCTAACCGATGAAGCCTCAAACTATCACACATAGATCACATCAATCTAAGAGATCAAACTAAACTGATGCAACCTTAGACCTAGCTAATACACTGAGAACAACTAGCGACCATACTGTTTTGACGTTCACCTCAAGAGATCACTCTGATGCAACCGTGAGGATACTGACCTAATTGATACGGGCGTCGGGGGTGGTGGGACTCACCTCTTCGCTGGTGATCGAAACGATGTAGCCTAGCTCTGAGTGCCGAACCCCACCGGATAAACCTTGGAAGCCAAAGGTGGCGATGCGCCTAGTAGTTGATTGACAAATATGTGTTTTCTAAGCTAACTAGGGGTACATATTTATAATCTGGAGACTTGCCATCCAAGCACTTTATCTTAATCGATTTCGGATAATCTTTATCTTCTTTTCCACTCTTATCTTAATCGGCTCTTCCTATCCGATCATTTTGTAACAGCATAGACAAGCTTCCTTGACCATCTTTAACCAGATCCTTGTTTGACTTTTGTTGATCGTGCAATATCTTTAGTGGTGTAGGACCGAAAGTAGCGACTAGAGGGGGGGTGAATGGGCGCCTAAAAATTCTTTCGAATCAATGGCCTCCTCCCAACACCCAACGCACCTCAAAAGACTAAGCAGCAGAAAATAAACAGATAACCTAAGTCTAAAGGTATCTAGCCTAGGAGCAACAGTTGATTAAGTAGAGAAACACAAAAGCAGTGCTACTAGACAGATAGACAGAATAAGCTAGACAAATCTCAATAGAGCAATCTAGGTGCACTATGAATGAGAAGAGAAGTTACCTGTTCAAGTCTGTCTCCTGTTTGAAACTCGGCGAAGCCTGCTTCGCTGGCCGAAGCCTACTTCGGAGGTTGAGGTTTACTTCGCTGGTCGAAGTCTGGTTCGGAGGTGGAAGTCGAAGTCTGTCGAAGGTGTTGTGAAAGTGCCGAAGGTAGGTTTCGGTCTAGCCTAGTTCGAAGTGGCTGAAAACGAAGTGTGCTTCGAAGCGAAGTATGAGAAAGTCGGAGCCTGCTTCGAAGTGTGTACTTCGAGGGCAAAGCTTCGAACACAGCTTCGAACCGAGGGCTTCGAAGCCAAACCTTCGAACAGAAAACTTCGAACACAACATACGGACAACCTTCGAACAAAGAAGTGAAGCCTGTCACACGACAGAGAAACCAAATTCGAAGCCTACACTCTACCTTCGAAAGGAGGTAGCTTCGAAAAGAGAAGCGAAGGCTGACATGCGACAGAGAGACCAAAAACAAAGTCTATCAGTGAGATTAGCTTCGAAGCTAACTCCGAAGTCTGACGAAGTATTGACTTCGAACAGCTAGTGACAGAGAACACCTTCGCAAGGACTATCGAAGTATGTAAAGCTGACAGAGTGCAAAGTGTTTTGCGAAGCTAGAGACACAGCACAAAAATGAAGCCGAAGTTCAAGCGAAGCCTTCGAAGATGTTAGATCGAAGCCTGCCTCACGAAGCTGAGGGGCTTCGATATTTCAACTCCTGACGATTGCTCTCAAGTAAATCAACGATTTCGCGCTCGTAGGATGATACCTTGTTGTCGTCGTCGTCAGAGTCGTCGGAGGAGCTCTTTTCTTCCCTATCCCCAAGAGCCATTGAGCAGAAGCTCTTGCGGGATCTTCGGCGCTGGTGAGGACGGCTCTTAGGCTTGTCTCCAAAAGCCATGAAGTAGAGGCCTGCCGGATCGTCCTTGTCCTTCCCCTTCCTGATGGTAATCTCCTCATCGCTTGAGCTCGATGAAGAGGAAGAAGACGTGGACCGCTTGGAGTAGCTCTTCTCCATCTCGGCGAAGAAGGCCTTGTCGCGCTTCTTGTTCTCTCGCCGGTAATCCTTCGAGGCCTTCTTGAAGAATCGGGTCTTCGGCTTGCCCTTGTTGAAGATTGAGCTCTCATGCTTGCCGGAGTCATGGAAGCTACCACCGGTGCCCTTCTTGTGTCCATTGTGCTTGGGGCAGTCGGCGATGAAGTGTCCTGGATCACCACACTCAAAGCATCCAGATTTTGTGCCGTGTCTTTTGAACATTCTCTTATCATAGACCCGACGCACCCGGTTGTTAAAATGACACAAATCATCATCTCCCAATAACTCTAGCTGCTCCTCAGTGATAGACATCAAAGAGAACCCAGCACAACTCACAGAAGAGGGATCAACAGAAGGTGTAGCAAGGGCCAGAGATTTTGATCCAGAACCAGGGAGATTTGATCTCAGCTGGATATCTACCTCAGTGGCCTTCAGCTTGCTAAACAACTCAGAAATGGTCAAGCTATCGTAGAAGTGCTCTCAACGATAGAGGATACCTTGATCTCCCAGATCTTTGGGTCCAAGGTATGGAGAACCTTGAGCGCCTGCTCGTGATCTGAGACTAACTGAGCTCCCTCAGCCTTGTTGTCTCGAAGCTTGTTTATGATCGACTGAAAATGACCAAACAGAGCCTCAACAGATTCACCCGGCTTCTGTGTGAAATTCTCATATTCACGCCGGTAGGTCTGATAGAGCCGAGCCTTGACCTGTGCTGTTCCCTCATGGTGTGCCTTGAGGGTAGCCCAGATCTCTCTCGCAGTGGAGAGATGACTCACACGCTCAAACTCAGTGGGACCTAAACCAGAAAACAGAATGTTCACGGCCTTACTGTTGCGCAAAGGCTGAGCAATGATACCAGCAGTACCCTGCTCAGTGACTGGCAATATGACAAACGTGGTGTGAACGCAAATGTCCCAAATGTCCGAACCCTGGCTCATGAGATAGGCTCGCATGCGAGTCTTCCAATAATTATAGCCATAGGCTTCCAAGGACGGGACCTTGCCAGGAGACGTCATGATCACTACTGGGGTTTAGAACCGATTAAGGTATGGAAAAACCCTAACCTCGCTCTGATACCACTTGTAGGACCGAAAGTAGCGACCAGAGGGGGGGGGGGGGTGAATGGGCGCCTAAAAATTCTTTCGAATCAATGGCCTCCTCCCAACACCCAACGCACCTCAAAAGACTAAGCAGTAGAAAATGAACAGATAACCTAAGTCTAAAGGTATCTAGCCTAGGAGCAACAATTGATTAAGTCGAGAAACACAAAAGCAGTGCTACTAGACAGATAGACAGAATAAGCTAGACAAATCTCAATAGAGCAATCTAGGTGCACTATGAATGAGAAGAGAAGTTACCTGTTCAAGTCTGTCTCCTGTTTGAAACTCGGCGAAGCCTGCTTCGTAGGTCGAAGCCTGCTTCGCTGGCCGAAGCCTACTTCGGAGGTCGAGGTTTACTTCGCTGGTTGAAGTCTGGTTCGGAGGTGGAAGTCGAAGTCTGTCGAAGGTGTTGTGAAAGTGCCGAAGGTAGGTTTCGGTCTAGCCTAGTTCGAAGTGGCTGAAAACGAAGTGTGCTTCGAAGCAAAGTATGAGAAAGTCGGAGCCTGCTTCGAAGTGTGTACTTCGAGGGCAAAGCTTCGAACACAGCTTCAAACCGAGGGCTTCGAAGCCAAACCTTCGAACAGAAAACTTCGAACACAACAGACGGACAACCATCAAACAAAGAAGCGAAGCCTGTCACACAACAGAGAAACCAAATTCGAAGCCTACACTCTACCTTTGAAAGGAGCTAGCTTCGAAAAGAGAAGCGAAGGCTGACATGCGACAGAGAGACCAAAAACGAAGTCTATCAGTGAGATTAGCTTCGAAGCTAACTCCGAAGCCTGACGAAGTATTGACTTCGAATAGCTAGTGACAGAGAACACCTTCGCAAGGACTATCGAATTATGTAAAGCTGACAGAGTGCAAAGTGTTCTGCGAAGCTAGAGACACAGCACAAAAATGAAGCCGAAGTTCAAACAAAGCCTTCAAAGATGTTAGATCGAAGCCTGCCTCACGGAGCTGAGGGGCTTCGAACAGAGAAGGTGGCTTCGCTAGAAAACAGACATAAAAGTTACTTGGGCCTGTCAACTTCGATCAAAAAGCTGTGCAGTAGAAAGCAAAAGCTGACACTAGAGTACTGTTGCTACAGTGGAGGAGTACTACTTGCAAACAGCAAGAACTAGTACTCTGCTCGTGAAGAACAGAAGCAAACCGAAGCACAAACACACTCAGGAAAATGCCTGTACACGTGAAACGAAGCAACAAATGTTGCTGCAGATTTGCTGCGCACGTTCAACAGAATAGAAGCTTCAAAGCATCAAACGAACTGAAATAAATGCAAGCTAAAATCCCATGAACAGCAGCCTGGCTGCACACAACAAGAGAGAGAAGAGAGAATGCAAGAGACAAAAAGTGACCCAAAGAAGTAGTATTGATTTCAGCAAAAAGGTAGTCCAACCCTAGGGATTGGGGTCTTATTTATAGGCTGCCCACCACTAGGAATATTCCACCAGCCCCTTAGGGTTTTTTACAGACGCAAGAATAAAGGAAAAGACTCTACTGCCCTTAGGAATTTTACAGACACGACTGACTGACTGTGGGCCTAGAGTTACAGATGACTTATCCGGAAGCTAAGCTTTCGTAGCGACTACGCCTTCTCTTCTGGACAATCGGATACAAGATCGACGGTCGTCAGTTTTGCGCCGAAACTAACAAAGCCTCCACTGACTTTGCACCAGGTACCCGGATTGGGCCGGCCCGACTCCGCAGATCTCTCAGCTCGGCAATCGCTCACCGCCCGTGTACCTGAGTCAGTCCTGGTCAACAGCCCAGTGGGTCTTCTACTGCTTCTGGCTCATGTACCCGGATTGGGCCAGCCCGACTTCGCAGCCTCCTCTGCCCGACAGTCGCTCACTGCCCGTGTACCTGAGTCACACGCGGCCCATGAAACAGCAGATCTTCTTTCTTCTTCTGTCCTCTTTGACTATCGTTGACAATGACTCATCAGAGTAAGAACTCCCCCTTAAACTCTGATCCCAAATTTTCTCCCCCTTGTTGACAAGTGAACTCATCAAGCACTTAATAGAGACACAGACTCCCCCTGAAATGCAACTCCCCCTCAAAATATGCAGTGAATTTAACTGGAGTGCATAAGGAGTGTAAAAAATATGCTTCTCAAATATGATTGACTGCAATTACAACATCTAACAAGTATAGCAAAAGACATACTGTCTAAGACACATGGCATGATCAGTGCAATAGATGATATCGAAGGAAAGTCATTAGCACGCATTTTTCAGTTTTTGCAATACAAAAGCATCACCACATTTTCTAGTAAAAAGCTAGGTAAAGCATGAGATGTAGAAGCTAACAGATATCTACCAAGATAAGCATTGTCCAAAACAAAGTGATTCAACAAACTTGTTATCATTGCAATTTTCAGGCTTTTTCTTTTTCCTTTTTCATTTTTGCCAGGGGTTATTTGCATGTCAAACCTTATGCTGACCGACCAAGTCAAGCCTAGGCCAGAACTGGACTATCAGAAGCTTAAGACATTGGTCTTGGCATACACTACAGTGTCCTAGTTCATACCAAAGTGCTATGGTATGCAGTCCAGAACAATGCAATGCGACAAGACAAACCCACCTGGATCTTCTCGATTTTAAGCATAAAAGGGCATGGAATTTTCATTTTTCTGGTTTTTCATTATTTTATAGCACATTTTCCATGTTCAAAAGCATACATTGTCCAAGTTGCGTATTTGCATCTAAGTAAGGAGCGAGCTACAAGGTATGTATCAGATAGCAAAAACATTCAGCCTACACATGCTAGTTACTAGAAGCAATGGTGATCAATTCTCAAGTTTTAAAGCATAAAAGCCATGCATATGACAGATATCAGACATATCAAGTGAACTGGACCAAAGCATGATCATTGACAAGTATTCAAGAGCATGTACCAGCTAGAATAAGTTAAGCAGTTCAATCATATAACAGAAGCAGCTCTGAGGTGTGATATGTGAATATGCAAGATATGAACACACACAAAAAGACTCAAGAAAAGAGTAAAGAAGAAAGAAAACTGATGCAAAATATCCTAGAAAGGATACACAACACCCAAATCCCCTCGTAAACGCTCAAATGTAGACTGATCTAGGGGTTTGGTGAAAATGTCAGCCAACTGATGATGGGTATCAACATGAACAAGGTCAATGACACCTTTCTCATATTGATCCCGCAAGAAGTGAAAGCGCACATCAATGTGTTTGGTTTTTGAATGGAGACACGGGTTTTTCCCTACACTAATAGCACTAGTGCTGTCGCAAAACGATGGAACCCTTGTAGGAAAGAACAACCCAAAATCTCGTAGAGTGGAAATCATCCAAACCAACTGTGAGCAGCAGCTAGCAGCGGCTACATACTCAGCGTCAATGGTCGAAAGAGCAACTCCAGATTGCTTTCGAGAAGACCAAGAGACAAGAGAAGAACCAAGAAACTGGCAAGTACCGGAAGTCGACTTGCGATCCAACCGGCACCCACCAAAGTCGGCATCCGAAAAGCCAGATAAATCGAGAGAAGATGATGCTGAATAGAAAAGACCAAGATCGGGCGCATAAGTGAGATACCTGAAGATGCGCTTGACAGCCTGCCGGTGAGACGCGCGTGGTGAAGACTGGAAGCGCGCGCACAGTCCCACGGCGAACTGAATGTCTGGTCTGGTCGCCGTCAAGTACAACAGCGAACCGATCATCCCTCGAAACTCCCTCTCGTTGACCTTGATGCCGCTCTCGTCCTTGTCCAGACCCCCAGATGTGCCCATCGGGGTCATCTGCGGCTTCAATTCACCACCAAAGTCAAATTTCTTAAGCATGTCGCGAGTGTACTTACCTTGTTGGATGAAGGTGCCGTACTTAGTCTGCTTGATCTGGAGCCCTAGAAAGTACTTGAGCTCACCCATGAGGCTCATCTTAAACTCGCTGTGCATCTGCTCAGAAAACTTGGACACAAGATCATTAGTAGTACCGCCAAAGATAATATCGTCCACGTAAATCTAAGAGACTAAGAAGTCTGAAGCAACTCTGAGCAAAAAGAGAGTTTTATCCACAGAACCCATCACAAAGCCCTTCCCCAACAAAAACTGCTTCAACCGGTCATACCAAGCCCTGGGTGCTTGCTTCAACCCGTATAAAGCTTTTTGCAATTTAAAAACATGTCGAGGAAACTTAGGGTTCTCAAAGCCGGGGGGTTGCCTAACATACACTTCCTCCTCTATGAACCCATTCAGAAAAGCACTCTTGACATCCATTTGAAAAATCTTAAAACCCTTCGAAACGGCAAAAGCTAGAAGAATACGAATGGACTCAAGACGGGCAACAAGAGCGAAGGTTTCTTCAAAGTCAATATCTTCCTTCTGGCAATAACCCTGGGCAACTAGTCGGGCTTTGTTGCGCACCACAACCCCATCTTCACCTTGTTTGTTCTTGAATACCCACTTGGTGCCTATGGGGTTGCATCCTGGTGGCGGCTCAACTAGTGTCCAAACCCGATTGCGGACAAAGTTCTCAAGCTCTTCTTGCATAGCATTAATCCAATTGGAATCAAAAAGAGCATGAGAAACGTCTCTGGGCTCAAAAGATGCAACAAACGCAGATTCAGCAAACACAGCGAGAGTGGCAGAAGAACGCAAAGTTCTCTCAGTCAAATCACCTATGATGAGCTCTGAGGGATGGTCACGCCGAACTGCTCGGGTTCCCTGGTGATCTGAAGTCACCTCACCGGAGTCAGCAGCAGGCACCTCTGGACTCGACTGAGGGGGCTCGATCGTAGTGGAAGAAGTGATCAGAGGTCCGCCCTCATCATCAGTCGAAGTCTCAGAAGGTGTGGGCTCTGCGGGAGATGTAGAAGGCCCACCCTCATCAGCAGTTGGAGTATCCTCATCTTCCTTGAAGATGGACTCTCCGAGCTCATCATCACCAGAAATCTCAAAAGAAGGAGTCAAAGAAGGCAAGGACTCATCAAATGAAACCTCACAAGTCTCGACAAGCAGCTGGGATTCGAGTTTCCAAACACGAAAACCTCAAGAATGCAAAGCGTAGCCAAGAAAAACACCATCCCAGCAACGAGACTCAAACTTGTCCAAGTGCCCTCCCTTCTTGAGCACAAAGCACTTGCAGCCAAACGCTCGCAAGTGGCTCACCTTGGGCTGTCTGCCAAACCGCAATTCATATGATGTCTTACCAAGGTAAGCTCTAAGAAAGATGCGGTTGGCCAGATAGCAAGCCGTGTTCATGGCTTCAGCCCAAAAACGCCCAGGAGTCCTGTGCTCATCGAGCATCGTCCTGGCCATCTCGACTAGCGTGCGGTTCTTTCGTTCCACAACGCCGTTCTGTGGGGGAGTGTAAGGAGAAGAAAACTGATGATCCAGACCCTGATCACTACAGAAGCTGACGAACTGAGAGTTCTTGAACTCAGAGCCGTTGTCGGAGTGAATTGCTCGCATCCGACCATTGTTCTCATTCTTCAGCTTCAAAATCAGGTCATGAACAAAATGAAAAGTCTCATCCTTAGACTCCAAAAAGAAAACCCACGAGAATCGAGAAAAGTCGTCAACAATCACAAGTGCATACCACTTCCCACCGACTGAGCGTACCCGAGCTGGACCTACATTGTCCAAATGTAAAAGCTCGCTTGGATACGAAGTCATCACCTGAGTCACACGTGAGTGAGAAGCGGCAACCATTTTCGCATGATGACAGGGATGACAAACCAGATCCTTCTCCATCTTAAGCTTGGGCAATCCTCGGATGAGGTCCATAGAGCTTAACCTGACTAGCAGATCAAAACTCAAGTGACCTAACCTCCTATGCCACTTCCAGAGCTCAGAAGAAGATTCAGCAATCAAACAACGAGAAGGGCCAAAAGAACTAGAGAAGTCAAGTCAAAAAACTTTACCGAAAGATAAAATCTGACAAACCAAAGACCCTCTAGAATCAGCCACAGAAGAGTTGCCCTTCTTAAAACGCACTTCCAAACCATCCTCAAGAAGTTGCGAAACAGAAATCAAATTGAAGTTCAAATTCTTAACCAAAGCAACATTCTTCAAAGAGAAATGATCTGAAATGCGAATAGAGACTATGCCACTTACCTTTCCTTGACCACTGTTCCCGAATGTGATGTACTCTTTGGAGCTCGGGGGAGTGAGACTGGAGAACCATCTGCAATGTCCCGTCATGTGGCGAGAGCATCCTGAGTCCATGATCCAAACATCCTCCAGTCCCCGGTCCTGCACAATCAGTGGCTTTAAGTGGGAGCAAATGGTCCGGCACCAGGTTTAGCAAAAGAGCTAAACCAGTGTCGAGCCATCTGCTCAAAAGATGGAAAGCGAAAACCATCAAAAGAGTTTGGACCAAAACGCGGATCAAAGCGCGGTCCTCGGTTCTGCCTAACCCTGCGGCCATGAGGTCCAGAACCGTAGCCAACACGGTCTGGAACTCTGCCGGAACGGACACCACCAACTGGAGCACGGGCAAGAAAGCCGTCTCCTCTACCACCACCTACATGACGCGGCCTGGCCTCCAGCCTCTCCCCGCGTCGAGGAACACGCAGTCTACCACCCGGCTGGTAGAACTGCTCCTGACCTCTACGAGCCCGCTCTGCTCTCTCAACCCGCTTCCTCCTGAAGCAAAACTCCGCAAGATGCCCTTCTCTCTAACAATACTCACAATGGTAGTTGGGCTTCTTAGGATGTGGTTGAGGCTTGGGGTTTTTGGGCTTAGTGGTGTTGGGTGTCGTCTTCTTGGGCTGAGAGGGTCCAGGAAGAGAGTCTAGAGAAGAGTGGAGGTGTTTGGGCTTAGGAACCCAGATAAGCTTCTTGGGTGGATCTTTGGGTGGTTCATGAATCACTCCATCCTTTGGCTGACAAGCCTGGGAGGACTCAGTGGAGTGAGTCTTGAGATACCTCTGCTCTGGAGTCATTTTACTCCACTCCACTGCCCGGCTAATGACACTCTCAAAGTCAGCCTTGGTGTAGGTATAACCTACTCCAAACCCATCCCGCCTCTTGAACTGCTGGATCATCATGCCGAGCTGAGGCTCTCTGGAATTGATCCAACTCAGGATGGAACGGAGGTAAAAGTTCTCATTCTGAGAATCTGCTAGCTCCTCTCTCAAGGAAGCTAGAACCTCCACCTGAGACAAGCAGGTCTCACACTCACTCTCTACTTGGACAGACTTTTCGGCTTTCAGCTTGATCAACTCCATTGTAAGAGACAGACAGTTCTCACAGACAGTGGGTGGAACTGACAGTGTCTCAAGCTCTAGCCTAGTCTGGGCAAGCTCAGCTCTCAACCTTTCCAAATCACCCAAATGCTCATCGCCCTTGGATTTCAGCTCAGCTAAGGCAGCTAGATGAGATGGACAATGAACACAGGGTGCGACGATAGTGGCTTGAGCATCTTTCAGTTCCAGCTGAGCGCTTTCAAGCTCAGTGGCCAAAGCGTCCATCTCATCAACCCTTTCTGTGTACTTGGACTTCAGAGTCGACAAGTCACACAGAAGCACCTCACACTTCGGGCACTCACTGCTATCACCCAAGCAAGGGGAAGAAGATAGACTCTCGATTCTACTGTTGGCCACGGCAAGCTCACTTTCTAACTCATCTATCCTCTTCTTAGCCCCCTTAAGCAGTTTTTCCCGATATTTGAACTCCTGACGATTGCTCTCAAGTAAATCAACGATTTCGCGCTCGTAGGATGATACCTTGTTGTCGTCGTCGTCGGAGTCGTCGGAGTCGTCGGAGGAGCTCTTTTCTTCCCTATCCCCAAGAGCCATTGAGCAGAAGCTCTTGCGGGATCTTTGGTGCTGGTGAGGACGGCTCTTCGGCTTGTCTCCGAAAGCCATGAAGCAGAGGCCTGACGGATCGTCCTTGTCCTTCCCCTTCCTGATGGCAATCTCCTCATCGCTTGAGCTCGATGAAGAGGAAGAAGACGTGGACCGCTTGGAGTATCTCTTCTCCATCTCGGCGAAGAAGGCCTTGTCGCGCTTCTTGTTCTCTCACCGGTAATCCTTCAGGGCCTTCTTGAAGAATCGGGTCTTTGGCTTGCCCTTGTTGAAGGATGTGCTCTCATGCTTGCCGGAGTCATGGAAGCTGCCACCGGTGCCCTTCTTGTGTCCATTGCGCTTGGGGCAGTCGGCGATGAAGTGTCCTGGATCACCACACTCAAAGCATCAGGATTTTGTGCCAAGCCTTGACCTGTGCTGTTCCCTCATGGTGTGCCTTGAGGGTAGCCCAGATCTCTCTCGCAGTGGAGAGATGACTCACACGCTCAAACTCAGTGGGACCTAAACCAGAAAACAGAATGTTCACGGCCTTACTGTTGCTCAGATGCTGAGCAATGATACCAGCAGTACCCTGCTCAGTGACTGGCAATATGACAAACGTGGTGTGAACGCAAATGTCCCAAATGTCCAAACCCTGGCTCATGTGATAGGCTCGCATGCGAGTCTTCCAATAATTATAGCCATAGGCTTCCAAGGACGGGACCTTGCCAGGAGACGTCATGATCACTACTGGGGTTTAGAACCGATTAAGGTATAGAAAAACCCTAACCTCGCTCTGATACCACTTGTAGGACCCAAAGTAGCGACAAGAGGGGGGTGAATGGGCGCCTAAAAATTCTTTCGAATCAATGGCCTCCTCCCAACACCCAACGCACCTCAAAAGACTAAGCAGCAGAAAATGAACAGAATAAGCTAGACAAATCTCAATAGAGCAATCTAGGTGCACTATGAATGAGAAGAGAAGTTACATGTTCAAGTCTGTCTCCTGTTTGAAACTCGGCGAAGCCTGCTTCACAGGTCGAAGCCTGCTTCGCTGGCCGAAGCCTACTTCGGAGGTCGAGGTTTACTTCGCTGGTCGAAGTCTGGTTCGGAGGTGGAAGTCGAAGTCTGTCGAAGGTGTTGTGAAAGTGCCGAAGGTAGGTTTCGGTCTAGCCTAGTTCGAAGTGGCTGAAAATGAAGTGTGCTTCGAAGCGAAGTATGAGAAAGTCGGAGCCTGCTTCGAAGTGTGTACTTCGAGGGCAAAGCTTCGAACACAGCTTCGAATCGAGGGCTTCGAAGCCAAACCTTCGAACAGAAAACTTCGAACACAACAGACGGACAACCTTCGAACAAAGAAGTAAAGCCTGTCACACGACAGAGAAACCAAATTCGAAGCCTACACTCTACCTTCGAAAGGAGCTAGCTTCGAAAAAAGAAGCGAAGGCTGACATGCGACAAAGAGACTAAAAACGAAGTCTATCAGTGAGATTAGCTTCGAAGCTAACTCCGAAGCTTGACGAAGTATTGACTTCGAACAGCTAGTGACAGAGAACACCTTCGCAAGGACTATCGAAGTATGTAAAGCTGACAGAGTGCAAAGTGTTCTGCGAAGCTAGAGACACAGCACAAAAATGAAGCCGAAGTTCAAGCGAAGCCTTCGAAGATGTTAGATCGAAGCTTGCCTCACGGAGCTGAGGAGCTTCGAACAGAGAAGGTGGCTTCGCCAGAAAACAGACAGAAAAGTTACTTGGGCCTGTCAACTTCGATCAAAAAGCTGTGCAGTAGAAAGCAAAAGCTGACACTAGAGTACTGTTGATACAGTGGAGGAGTACTACTTGCAAAACAGCAAGAACTAGTACTCTGCTCGTGAAGAACAGAAGCAAACCGAAGCACAAACACACTCAGGAAAATGCCTGTACACGTGAAACGAAGCAACAAATGTTGTTGTAGATTTGCTGCGCACGTTCAACAGAATAGAAGCTTCAAAGCATCAAACGAACTGAAATAAATGCAAGCTAAAATCCCATGAACAGTAGCCTGGCTGCACACAACAAGAGAGAGAAGAGAGAATGCAAGAGACAAAAAGTGACCCAAAGAAGTAGTATTGATTTCAGCAAAAAGATAGTCCAACCCTAGGGATTGGGGTCCTATTTATAGGCTGCCCACCACTAGGAATATTCCACCAGCCCCTTAGGGTTTTTTACAGACGCAAGAATAAAGGAAAAGACTCTACTGCCCTTAGGAATTTTTACAGACACGACTGACTGACTGTGGGCCTAGAGTTACAGATGACTTATCCGGAAGCTAAGCTTTCGTAGCGACTACGACTTCTCTTCTGGACAGTCGGATACAATATCGATGGTCGTTAGTTTTGCGCCGAAACTGACAAAGCCTCCACCGACTTTGCACCAGGTACCCGGATTGGGCCGGCCCGACTCCGCAGCTCTCTCAGCCCGACAATCGCTCACCGCCCGTGTACCTGAGTCAGTCCTGGTCAACAGCCCAGTGGGTCTTCTACTGCTTCTGGTTCATGTACCCGGATTGGGCCAGCCCGACTTCGTAGCCTCCTCTGCCCGACAGTCGCTCGCTGCCCGTGTACCTGAGTCACGCGGCCCATGAAACAGTAGATCTTCTTTCTTTTTCTGTCCTCTTTGACTATCGTTGACAATGACTCATCACTTCTGGAGCCATGAGGCCCATGCTATTCAGCATGGCTCCTCAAGTGGGCCTGAGCTTTACCAAATCTTGATGTCAACAAGTACCCATGGTCCAAATCCAGCGCCCACCTCTGCATATTAACATCTTAATATCAAATAAATACACTATTAAAATATATTTTATGTTACATTTGATTAGACTAATTATTTACGCTATACATATTTATTGGTATATTTTTATATAGAATTAGCCAAAGAAAAAAAATTCTTTTTGATTGATATGGAATGGAGGAAGAACACGACGTGCCTGCCACTATGGGAAACGTCATGTTTGCTGAGTGCCAAAGGCACTCGGCGAAGCCTTGTTTGCACTCGACAAATGCTTCGCCGAGTGTTGCACTCGACAAACAATACTCGGCAAAAATATCATCGATAAACAAGGGTTCGCCGAGTGCTTTTTTTCGGGGCACTCGGCGAACCCTTCACCAAGTGCCACACAAGACACATGGCGAACAAAATTAATTCACGGTGCACAAAGAAAGATGACGGCGGTTTCGCCGAGTGTCAAAACTTGACACTCGACAAAGAAAACAACTAAAAATAAAAAAACAGGACGTTGGCGCGACACCATATTGTTGAACACGTGGCATGTGAGGCGTGGCGTGGCGCACGATGCCGCGGGTGGGGGTAGAGGTAGGGGCACGGCGTGGATCCACGGGCGGGGAGCGGGGCGGGGGCGGAGCCGGGGGAGCGGTGAGGCGTCACGGACGGGGAGCGGGACGGAAGGTATCGGTGCGCCGTCGGGACGAGCGGGGCTGGTACGGATCCAGAAAGCGGCGCCGACGCGGCGAGGACGGGCGGCGCTGGCGGGGCTTTAGGACAGGTGGGGCCAGCGCACTGGCGGGGATGGGCGGGGCTAGCGCGGCGGGGCCGGTGAGACATCGGACAGAGATACCGGCGGTGGGGGAGGGGTGTGTGGGGAGGGGGAAGGAAATTTAAAGGAGGGGTGAAAAAATGTGAGAAGGTGAAAAAAGTGCGGGAGAGTGAAAAAAGTGCGGGAAAAATGGCGGGGAACGAAATTTGCTCTTTGCCGAGTGCAACACTCGGCAAATATAAAATAGTGTCTTGAATGCGACACTCGGCAAACAATTGTTTTATTTTCCAAATTTGTTTAAATTTGTTTTTCATTATTTTATTTGACAAAATTTGTAAACATTTTGTGGGTAATACATAAAATAGAAAAAACATGAATATGATTTTGTTATAATTTAGTTTATTATTTCATGGTCTTGCAGTTTAAATTTGACATGTTTCAATTTAAATCCTAAAAATATAATTAATGAAAGAAAAACAGCTAACTGACTTATAAAAATACCAAAAAAATTTATGGGATAAGATACGTCGTATTTTGAATGAAAAAAATTCAAGTTAAAACAAAGATTTAATCATTAATTTGCTTTCAAACCAAAATCTCATTTCTTCTCTAAACTCTAATTCTTCATCTCTAGATCTCCAATTTCTAAACACTATACGTTACAACTTTATCAAAACCTTTTTAATTTTTTATCACAATATCTATGTATCATATAATAACACCATGATAAATCTCATATTTTTCAGACTTCATTTGATTTTTTTAGAATTTAAAAACTATTAATATCTATGTTGCCGATAAAGTGTCACAATCTACTTTTTTTAAAAATTTATTTCAATTTGGTGTATAAGAACTCAAAATATACTAACAAAAATGAATATGATTTTTCTATAATTTTTGGTTCATTATTTTAGGCACTTGTAGTTCAAATTTCATCTATTTCAATTTAAATCCTAAAAACACACTTAATGAATGAAAAATAGCTAACTGACCTAGAAAAATACCAAAACTTTTTATGGGATAATATACGTCATATTTTTAATGCAAAAAAATTCAAGTTCAAACAAATATCTAATCATTAATTTGCTTTCAAACCTATCTTATTTCTTCTCTAAACTCTAATTCCTCCTCTCTAAATCTCCAATTTATAAACACTATACGTTACAACTTTATCAAAACTTTTTAAAATTTTTATTATAGTATCTATGTATCATTTTTTGCCAAGTGTTTTTAGTTTGCCGAGTGTTTTTTGAAAAACACTCGACAAACTCGTCTTTGTCGAGTGCCCGAAATAATACACTCGGCAAACTATTTGACACTTGGTGAATTTTGGTTTTCCCATGGTAGTCTCGCAGACGTCGATGCCAATGATGAAGTGGCCGCCGGGGCTGGACAGCACAACCACGTCATATCCCTGCACGGCGCATGCATTTGTGTGGTCAGATAGGAGATAGCCAACCATAGCTCATAGATATATATACGGAGAGATTGAGAGCTAGCTCGATCATATCATCAAAATTGAGGAGACATTTTATTAATTTGAATGTATGGTGCTGCATACAGTACCACCATGCCACCCTGATTGTCTGATTCTAGCTAGCGTCAGCGGTTTTGTCGAGTACGTTTTCAGGGCACTCGGCAAACCAACTTTTACCAATTGTACCATAAAAAACACTCGTCAAAGGTTTAAATCTCTACGAAGGTCAATATTTATCGAGTGCCAAATCAAATACACTCGACAAACTGTTTGAAAAAAGCACTCTCTCACAGGTCGTGACGGTGTGATAACGGCTCGAAAAAAATAGGGTTTGGCCAGTGTCACTAACGGACACTCGGTAACCCCGAGTATTCGATGAGTGCCACGTTTAAGACTTAGCAAAGTTGTTGTGTCACATGTTCAGGTTGTCGACTTTGCTGAGTGTTGTTTAAAAACACACTCGACAAATTGGAAATACCCATTATATCATGTGAAATCATTTTTGAGCCCATGTCACATTTTAAACATGTTTTGAAATTGATTTTTTAACTCATAATGCAACATATATTAATCCATGGAAAATGTTCATATTTTTTGAGTGAGTTTGGTATTTTTAATTAATTGTGATTCTAGGATTTAATTCGAAGTAGGACAAATTTGAACTACATGTGCATGAAATAATGACTCCAAAATTGTATAAAAATCATATTTATGTTCATGAGTCCATTTTGAATCGTTTACCACTAAATGTAACTAAATATTAAAAAATCTAGGTTGCGGCACTCGACCGGCAATATAGAGCTTAATGGTTTTTTAATTATAGAAAATTTAATTAAATCCTAAAAAATATAATACTTGATATGGTGTTATTATATCATACATATATACTATGACAAAAATTTGAAAATGTTTCAAAATTGTTTTCACATATGACGTTTAGAAACATGAGATTTTTCGAGAAGGTTTAAGAGTTTAGGGATGGAATGAGTTAGGTTTGAAAGTAAATCGATATTTAAATCTTTGTTTGAACTTAAAACTTTTTATATTATGAAAACCAGTGTATTTTATACCATGCCAAAATTTGGCATTTTAAGCCACTTTGTTATTTTAGTTAATTAAATATCTTTCTAGGATTTAAATTGAAAGATGCTAATTTTGTATTGCAAGTGCATTAAATAACGAACAAAATTGTTCGAAAAAATCATTCTTGTATTTTGAGTGTTAAGTTAGGCCTTACACAATAAAGTTAAAGAAATTTTAAGATATCTCGATGAAGGCACTCTATCGACAACACACACTTTCTTGGTGTTTTAATATTAAACAATTCAAACAAAGTAAAAAACAATAATATTAAACAAATATATGGTTAATATAGTCGTTACCACCTCGAGTCATCAACCATAATGTGACCGTTATCCACATAATTAGTCACATTATGGGGTGTCATATTCACCATTTTTAACTCCCAATATAATTGGTCATGAATAGGGCCAATAATTCACCATTTGTAACCTCCAATCCCACACATATAAAGAGACTAGGGGGAGCCTATTAAAGGCACATTCCTTTAGGGTACGATCATTTCAGATAGAACCCTTTCTCATACATCATACACACAAGAGTAGAGTTATTATCCTCTGTAAGGCCCGAACCTGTCTAAAAATCCCATGTTTTTGTCTTATTCTTAGAGATAACCATTGGATCATCGCACAAAGCCCCCCTTCTACCTACATAAATCACACTACGGGTACCCCCGTAAGCTACTGTTGTTCCCACACAATGATAGCTGGCACATCAGGTATGGGTTGTGCTTGTGTTCTTCGGTTGATTCAATGGCCATTGTATGCAAGATCAACACAATAAGATAAGTTTTTGTTATTGGATTGATAAAGATGTTCAATCTTTTTGATTTGATTTGCCCGATCTTTCTCCTTGAACTTGAGTGCTTGCATCTTTATCACTCTAACCTATAGCTCACGATCCATCCTAACTAGTTTATTGTTGATTCTTTATCACTCTAACCTACAGCTAACGATCAGCTCTGAATGGGTTATTGTTGATCCTTTATCACTCTAACCTATAGCTCATGATCTACTCTGACTAGGTTATTATTGATCCTTTATCACACTAACCTACAACTAATGATTCGGTCCGACTAGGGTATTGTTGATTCTTTATCACTCTAACCTATAGCTCATGATCCGTTCTGACTTGGTTATTGTTGATCCTTTAGCCCACTCTGGGGCTTGAACTTTTATTTTCACCGTTTTCCCGATCTATTTAAATGTTATTTCCAACGACTTGTGATGTCGATGGTTCCAAACAATGTGCATGCGACCTAAGTTTCCCTGCACTATAGACCTAAGCTATATCGAACGGTTCGAAATTCGTTATAAAGTGATTAGACACAGTGCATGTTTATGAAAGACAAAGTATCACATCATTTGAAAATCAAAATGTATGTGTACATTGCTTTTATCCTATTTTTTCTACTCGACAGGACATACATCCAAGTCTTCGACGAGGACATTGGTTGTATCTTTCACCTCTTTGTAGAGACGATCCAAGTCAGACTCCTGCACGCTGGTCGACCACCCCACTCAGATGTAGTCCATGCGCGTTGTAGGATACAATGGTTGGACAATCCTGAGTATGTGATTTATCGCTGACTGCATGAAGTTCCTATATTGAACCCGAAGATGAACCACTAACCCTGGAGTCGCTCCACAAAGTGCTCAGTCGACCACTCGCCATTGATTAGCTCACCATCAATCATTTTGATGGGTGTTTCAGACCCGACTATTGTTGCTCAAACGCAATGACCGCTGGCGTGCAATTATTCACCAAAATAAAGCTATGAAGCTCTTTCCGACTACTCGACTTCATCTACGTATTGCAAAAAGCTTGGGGACTGCTATTGTGAATATGATCCCGGGTATCCTCCCGAGTGGATTTGTGAAGCCCGAGTGGAAGAGGGGCCACCAGACATAGCACTAAAGACAACTAGTCAACGTTAATTAGCCTTCAGGCAGTTGATAGTCCAAGTGTTCTTTCCGACTACGGGAAGTCGGACGATTGTCATGAAGATCTAGTCCACCCTTTTAAACTCCATAATTGTATGGTTAATATAGTCGTTACCACCTGGAGTCATTAACCATGATATGGTCGTTATCCTCATAATTGGTCATGAATAGGACCAATAATTCATCATTTGTAACCCATGTTCCCTCTCATATAAAGGGACCAGGGGGAGCCTATCAAAGAGACATTCCTTTGGGGTATGACCATTTTAGATCGAACCCTTTCTCATACACAATCCTTTGGAGGTACGATCATTTCAGATCGAACCCTTTCTCATACACATTCCTTTGGGGTATGATCATTTCAAATCAAATAATTTCTCATACATCATACACTCACAAGAGTAAGGTTATTATCCTCCGGGAGACCCAAACCTATCTAAAAACTCCTTGTCTTTGTCTCATTATTAGAGATAACCATTGGATCATCGCACAAAGCCCCCTTCTACCTACATAAATCACACCGTGGGTATGCCCCATAGGCTATTGTTGTTTCCACACAACGATAGCTGGCGCATTAGGTAGGGGGTGTGGCTCTGTTCTTCGATTGATTCAATGGCCATTGTATGTAAGATAAACATAATAAGATAAGTTATTGTTTTTGGATTAATAAAGGTGTTCAACCTTTCTAATTTGATTTGCCTTCATCTTTCTCCTTGAACCCAAGTGCTTGCATCTTTATAACTCTAACCTACATCTCATGATCAGCTCTGACTAGGTTATTGTTGATTTTTTATCACTCTAACCTATAGCTCATGATCCGCTCTCACTGGGTTATTGTTGATCCTTTATAACACTAACCTACAACTCATGATCCACTCTGAATGGGTTATTATTAATCCTTTATCACTCTAACCTACATCTCATGATCTGGTCTGACTGGGTTATTGTTGATTCTTTATCACTCTAACTTATAGCTCATGATCCACTCTGACTTAGTTATTGTTGATCCTTTAGACCACTCGAGGGCTTGGACTTTAATTTTCAGTATTTTCCCGATCTATTCAAATGTTATTTCCAACGACTTGTGACGCCGATGGTTCCAAACAACATGCATGCGGCCTAAGTTTCCCTGTGCTATGGACATAAGCTATAACGAACGGTTGGAAATTCGTTATAAAGTGATTGGGCACAGTGCATGTTAATGAAACACAAAGCATCACATCATTTGAAAATCAAAATGTATGTTTACATTGCCTTTATCCTGTTTTTTCTATTTGATAGGACATACATCCAAGTCTTCGACGAGGACATTGGTTGTATCTTTCACCTTCAGGTAGAGACGATGGAATTCGTACTCCTGCACGCTGGTCGGCCACCCTACTCGAATGTAGTCCATGCACGTTTGTTGGTGTGTTTCTTGGTCACACTTTGACACACGCGTGGCCTGAGAGATCTGCTTCACTCCAATACAGGTCCTACGTTCTCAGAAAAAGGGTTCAAGGCGTGCCAATCAGTTTGACCCTGCAACTGAGAAGGGAACAAAAAATATGATATTAGCAGCATGGCCTATCAGCTATCGAGCCGATGATCACGACGAGGATGATATATTCATGAAATATCAAGATGATCGACCATATGGCCGATGACCTGAGATGAAGCCATCGGGCGAGCGTGCCATTAGCCGATAAGATGAACAGAGAACCGCATAGGACGATGGATGCTTTTCCGATAACTTATAAGATGCATCGTGGAATTAAATATAACCCATCGGCTTGTACTCCGACGAAAATAAATAAAACAAGCCAGATAACAAGTCGACAACATGAAATCATCACAATAACTAGATCAGACCTAACCGAGACAATAGCTAGTCACGATGATCTTAATAATATATCAAAGAACATGGCATGCTTTATTTAGATGAATGGTATACAACATGATGCAGCCATAGACCTAGCCAATACACTGAGAACAACCGGCGACCGTACTGTTTCAAGGTTCACCTCAAGAGATCAAACCAAATTGATGTAGCCATGAGGATACTGATCTAATCGGTACAGATGTCAGGGGTGGCGGGACTCACCTCTTCACCGGAGATCAAAACGATGCAGCCTAGCTTTGAGTGCCGAACCCCACCGGAATAAACCTTGGATACCAAGGGTGGCGATGCGCTGAGTAGTTGGTTGATAGAGATGTGTTTTCTAAACTAACTAGGGATACATATTTATAGTCCGGAGACTTGCTGTAACACCCCAAATTTTCAAAACAATAAAAATATTATTAAATTCAATTTATTGAAATTATTATTTCAGAAAATACTTTTAACTCTCTTTTATACCCTTTTGAACTACAACATGGAGTAGATGACCGAATCAGGAGGTGAAACTTTTTGTATATGATCCTAAGACCAAAATATAATTTTGAGAATTTTTATAAATTTTTACCAACCTTGGAAGTGGCCCTAATATTTTAATCTATTTTCTGGAATTATTTTTATTCAGAAATGTATTGGAACAGTGTTGGGCTCTCCTCCCTCCCTTCTCTCTCTCCCGGCCGGCCCAGCCCACTCCACCCGCGCGCTCAGGCTGACAACCCGGTCCCACCTGTCGGCGCTGAATCCCTCCCCTCGCGCGCGAACCCGACACCCCGGCCCCACCCGTCAGGCGCCACCCTCGCACGCTCGCGCTCACTGGCCTGTGGCCCCCGCTCGTCAGAACCGTCTTCAACCCCGCGCCGGCCCCCCCCTAATCCCGCCGGCGAAGACTTCGCCTCGGATCCCCTCGCCGGCTCCCCCTCCCGTTAAACCGACGCCGGTTAATAACTCCCCGAGGTCCCCCGCCCATTTAAACCCTTAAAGGCACGCGTTTAAACCCCCGGGAACGCAGCTCCATGCATGGCCGCGCCCTCGCCGGCGACTTCAATTTCCCCCTCGGCTTTCCTTGCATGTGAGCCCCCTCCGACGTCCTATTTAACCCCCGGCCTCCGCCGCATCCGACCCCCACGCCCACTCGCTTTGAGAACGAACAGAGCGCCCTCCTTTCGCCGTTGAACAATTTCCCCCTGCTTCGCCTCCGGCCGCCCCTCGCCGTCGCCTCGGACCACCCCGGCCCGCGCCTCCGCCACCGTCGTGACCGCAAGGACGTCCCCTACCTCGGCCACGTCTCCGCTGGTCAAGGAGATCGCCGGAACACCGTCGCCGTCGAGTACCCGAGGAGCCTTCCGCGTCTACCCTCGTCGCCGGCCACGCCCCTTCGTCCCCGGACCGCCGCCAAGGTACCATCGTGACCGCTGTAGTCCCCTCCTTCCATTTTTAGACTTAGCTAGGGCCACCGTCGCTCGCCGTGGCCGCTGGCCCGCTCGCCGTCGTCGGAGAAGACGACCGGCACGGGTCGAGTACCCGTGCCGTGTCGGATTCGATCCACGCCGCGCGATCCAGATCTAACGGCCCGGATTTAATCCCTCGTGCGATTTAATCGGCGCCGTCGGATCTGAGTGAAGCGGTACGGTGCGATCTCGTGCGTCCGTTAGTTTTAAAACCCCGCGTTTAATCTCGTGCGTCCACGTGGTACCGGTTCGCACGTTTTAATCCTGGCCGTCCGTAGCCACTTACGCGTCCCGCCTCGCCCTCGCGCGTCGGATCTGGATCCGACGGTCCAGATCGACCCGGTGCACGCGCACAGTGCGCGGGTTCACCGTGGGCCTGGCTCACCGTGGACCCGAGAGGTTTAAAATTTGAAAATAAATTCCAAAAATGCTTTTAAACTTGTAAAATTCATATCTAATGCATCTGGACTCTAAAAATTGCCATTCCAATTTTAGAAAATTCATAAAATTATTCTCTACATGTTTAGGCAATAAAAACAGTAGGTTTATTTGGACATTTTCATGTTTATTCAAATAATTATTCAAAAGCCTTTAGGATTAAAATATGGATTAAAATATTTAAACTTCAGAAAAATTATTATTAATTTCCTTTCTGTTCATTCACTGAAAACCACCAAATTGACATGAACTTTTCATTTCACACTTATTTAAGGATTTAATATGACCATGATCCCATTTAAACATTTGTTTTCTAAAAAGGACAACCCTTCATTTTAATCCCTTTAAAATTATTTATAAAATTCAGAACCTTAACCTTTGGGTTTATTTCTTCAAACCAACTTTAACTTATGTGTTTATAATGTAATGTTATACTGTTTGATTAGATGTTATGTTCTTTTTATTTTACTTTATATTAAAAAGACTACGACGTCGCCGAGGAGCTGGAGTACTTCCCCGAAGTCCCTCCCTCTCCCTTTGCTGAACAAGGCAAGTCACCAAACAATTCTTTTGAGCATATTGAACCCATGTCTGAATTGACTATCGCTAAAACACATAGGTTATGTATATGCATTAGTCAAATGAACCCTTACATTATATTTATTTAGGATCCCCCGACCTTGATGTGCAACCCAAGCCATGCTATCTCGCCTAACCTCCTTGTCACCATATGATCAATGATATTAGCTAGTGTCCAATGTATTGACACGGCCGCTATAGGATAAAAATGAGTCGTAGCAAAATGGTTCTATTATATGATCCCCGTTGCCTCTTATCCTTGGAAATTCTGTTGGTGATGAGTCATGGTTGTGAGTGTTTGCATGGTGGGTTCCGGGTGCAAGCTAGGGCATTGGTCAGTCGCACCCGGGGCACTATAAGGACCGGTCTGAGGGATCCGTTGCAATACACTTACGTACTAACCACAAGTCTAGTGGGTAAGTCCTAACTAAGGTATGGGTTGTTCCAAACCGAGGCCACCATTTGGAGATGGGTCAAGTTGCACCTGCGGGTGACTTGTACCAATGTGGCGCAAAAGGGGGTGCGACGTTAGCCGGGATGCGGCCCGGCGCGCCGGCGAAACCTAGAGCGGGTGGTTATCGCTTGGAACATCTCATATTGAGGTTTTGGCACGAGTTCCCGTGAAATGGGTCATCTCGTTGAGATGAGTGCGTGCCTTGTGGGTACAGTAGTACATCTCTGATCAGAGTCTTAAATCTTTTCGAAAAGCCGAGCCCACGGTCAAGGGCGGGTTGCGTGACATCCCCCAGTTAGTTTACTTGAATATGTATGTGCATGATGGATTGACATGTAAGGACCGTTGTGCGAGGAGGTAAAACGTACTCCTCGAGTTAGTTGATGTTGATGATGTTCATATTTACTTTCCGCATGATTAAAATATGATTACACTAAATGCCATAACTGCAACTGCTTTATTCCGCATTGTTAGCCTTTATCCTTCCTTGTTTATTATCCTGCATTATTATTTGCATTTGCGGTGGCTTGTTGAATACTTTTTGTACTCATACCCGTTGGACCCCACAGAGGATGCTTATCTTGAAGACGGTCTGGAGTAGCGACCCAGTCAAGAAGAAAAGTCCTGAAGAAGACGTTCGTCATGCCGCTGTTTATTTATCTTATTATCGTTTTTATTAAAACAATGTTGTAATAAATATGGTCTGCGTACCATGGATTTTGTCGTATGTACGTTGTCGCATGATGAACCTCTTGTATTATTGTTTTTCTATGGAAATTCAATAATGTCTCGATTTTGTTAAATCGGGGCGCTACACTTGCCGTCCAAGTACTCTATCTTAACAGATTCCAATTAATATTTATCTTCTTTTTTCCGCACCTTATCTTCATCGATTCCTTCTACGTCCGATCATCTTGTAACAGCATGGACGAGCTTCCTTAACTTTCTTTGACCGGACATCTTTGACTTTATTGATCGTGCAACGCTTTAGTGGGCCTGGGCTTTACCAAATATTGGCGTCAACAGCGTTGTAGGATACAACTATTGGACAATCCTGAGTACGTGAGTTGCCGTCGACTGCATGAAGTTCCTGGCTTGAACTCGAAGATGAGCTGCTAACCCTAGAGTCGCTCCAGGAAGTGCTCAGCCAACCACTTGCCACCGATTGGCTCACCATCAATCATTTTGATGGGTGTTTCAGACTCGTCTATTGTTGTTCATATGCAATGACAGCTAGGGTGCGATTATTCGTCAAAATAAGCTATGAAGCTCTTTCCGACTACTCGACTTCATCTGCGTAACGCAAAAACTTGGGGACTGCCGTTGGGAATATGATCCCGGGTACCATCCCGAGTGGATTTGTGAAGCCCGAGTGGAAGAGGGGCCACCAGACATAGCACTAAGGACAACCAATCAATGTTATTTAGCCTACGAGCAGTCAACAGTCCAAGGGTTCCGGAGTTCAGCACTCGGGAGTCCTTTCCGACTGTGGGCAGTTGGACGGTCATCATGAAGATCCACTCCACCCTTTTAAACTCCATAATTGTATAGTTAATATAGTTGTTACCACCTGCACTCATTTACCATGATATGACCTTTATCCTCATAATTGGTCATGAATGGGGCTCATCACTCACGATTTGTCACCCTTGATATAATTAGTCATGAATATGGCTAATAATTCACCATTTATAACTCTCGTTCCCTCTCAGCCTGTCAAAGAGATATTCCTTTGGGGTACGATCATTTTATAACGAACCCTTTCTCATACACATTCGTTTGGGGGTACGATCATTTCAGATCGAACCCTTTCTCATACACATTGCTTTGGGATATGATCATTTCAAATCGAACCCTTTTCTCATACATCATACACACACAAGAGTAGAGTTATTATCCACCGGGAGGCCCGAACCTATCTAAAAATCCCCTGTCTTTGTCTCATTCTTAGAGATAACCACTGGATCATCGCACAAAGCCCCCCTTCTACCTACATGAATCACACTATGGGTATCCCTCGTAGGCTATTGTTGTTCCCACACAATGACATATGTATATATACTATGATAAAAATTTAAAAATGGTTTAAGATAGTTTTCATGTATGATCTTTAGAAACTGGAGATTCTTGGAGGAGGTTTTAGAATTTAGCGAAGGAATGACTATAGGTTTGAAAGCAAATCGATATTTAAATATTCTAATATGAAAACTTAGTGTATGTTATATCATGCTAAAATGGCTTTTTTAATGTAAGTTTACTATTTTTTACTATTTTAAAAAATTTTAAAAATCCTTTCCCGAGTGCCGCTCAATCAGGCACTCGGTGAAAATCCTTTTTTTAAAAAAATTAAAATATTTTCTGAGTGCTGCCTAGTCAGGCACTCGGTGAACATTTCAGAATATTTTTTACAAAAATTAAAATCTTTGCCAAGTGCTGCCCAATTAGGCACTAAGTGAGAATTCCCTTTTTTGCCGAGTGCCGCCAAATTAGGCACTTGACGAATTCCCTTTTTAGGATATTTCCCCAACGGATCTAGGCGCAATTCGCCCAGATCTCACTCTTGCGCCCCACCCTCACGCCACTCGCACCACCGCCACTGGCCACCCATGCTGCCCCCGGCTACCGAAACTGGCCAGCAGCCCCCGCTCAGCCTAACCGACTCCCTCACCCCTGGCCACCGGCTTTCTCATCCCTGCTCAACCCCAGCCACCATCTCATATCCAGGCCCCTCCCGCCACCACCATCCCCGTTCCGCCGCCGCCTCCCCTTCGCCCGACTCCTCACCGGTCAGCCGCTCCTCTAACCGGTGCCCCACCCGTCCCGCACACTCCGTCCCCCCACCCATGTCCCCCCACCCGTGGCCCCCTCTAGCTCGGACGACGCTCCATCCACAATTATTTTTTGGAATGGAAATTTGTGATGCAATGTGAATTGTGAATGACAATTTGTGATGAAATTTAAATGTATAAATGTTTGGGAATATATACATGTCTAGGAATGCACTATATTTTGTATTTTTTAAAAAAAATAGAGTTTGCCGAGCATAGCATTCTGGCAAACTTCACCGAGTGTCTCGTGGCTTTGCTGAGTGCCACCCCCAAACTCACAGAATTACGCCTGCATTCTAGCAAACTTTGCCAAGTGTCTCGTGGATTTGCCGAGTGCCTTACGTGGCACTTGGCAAAGCCACGACCACGCATTCGGGTGAGTACACAAACACGTGGCGCATACCATGCGCTCGGTGGGGTGTGAGTTCACCGAGTGCCACGTAGGGTACTCGGTGAAGTCGCTGTGACATCGCTTCATCTGTTTATTTTGCCAAGTGTCATGTGAGGCTCTCGGCGAAGCCAACGTGCACTTGACGAAGGTTTCACCGAGTGCCCGATAAAATACACTCGGTGAATCGTCTGTACGCCGAGGGCTTAGTCACCGAGTGCAGTTTGCCGAGTGTGGCACTTGGCGAAATCTTCACCAAGTGGAAAAGGGACTTTCCTCTAGCACTCATAAATCTACTATCTCCCATAGTGCCTAGACGCTGCATTGACCATCGGACCCCACCCTGGTCGTTGGCCCATTCAGCCTCACCCCACCGCCACCACCGGCCTAAGCTCTTGCCGTGGTTCCGACTATCAGATCGTAGCGGAACGGCGAGAAGAACTCAATCTGCTATATTCAGGTCACCATAACAATTACCGCTGTCTTAAAAGAAGAAGAGTATGTGTCAATAACGGCATGCCATGGGAATTGAAGAGTCTGATGATCACTACCGGAAAGAGTTTATTTGCCGAGTGCCACACGCTTTGCAGAGTGCATTTCATCGGGCACTCGGCACAAAGGTGTTTGCCGAGTGCCCTGTGAAATGCACTCGGCAAAGTGTGTGGCACTCGGCAAATACTAGGGTTTGCCGAGTGTCACGCCATAGGCACTCGGCAAAGCACCTGAAAAATCGCCCGCTCATTTTTTTATTGACGCCGTTATGGCGGCAGGGTTAAAAATCAATTTTGCCGAGTGCCACAAATAAAAACACTCGGCAAATAATATCTAGTTGCCATTATTTCATGTGAGATCACAATTTAAGCCTACATCACATTTTAAACATGTTTTTAACTTGAATTTTTTTTACACTCATAATGCAACCTATGTTAGGCCATGGAAAAGTTTCATATTTTTCTGAGTGGGTTTGCTATTTTTAATAAATTAATCATGTTTCAAGGATTTACTTCAAAGTGGGTCAAATTTCAACTAAATGTACATGAAATAATGACTCAAAAATTATGAAAAAATCATATTTGTGTTCATGATTACGTTTCTGTGCACTCTGGGGAGGCTTTGCCGAGTGCCTCCACGTGGCACTCGGCGAAGGGGGTATGCCGAGTGCCACGGGGGCACTCGGCAAAGCCACCCTGTGCCACGTGCCCCCCCGGAGCCCCCTTCGCCGAGTGCCCCACGTGGGGCACTCGGCGAAGCCCCACGTGTCGTGCCCCCCCCCCGAGCCCCTTCGCCGAGTGCCAAGTGGGGCACTCGGCGAAGCCCGTTAACGGCCACCCCGGCCGTCAACCGGCTAAGTTTGCCGAGTGCTATACATGGCACTCGGCGAAGTCTATAATGCACTCGGCAAAGACTTCGCCGAGTGCCCGATAAAAAGCACTCGGCGAACCCTCACGTCGCCGACACGGCTAGTGCCGAGTGGGGTTCGCCGAGTGTGGCACTCGGCGAAGCCTTTGCCGAGTGCATTCTGGGCTTCGCCGAGTGCCCTAGACACTCGGCAAACCCAGGCAGTCCCGTAGTGACGATCTCTGCAGAAATAAAAAAGATTATTGGTACGATGGTTTATATTTCTGAGTGATGCTGTCCGTGACATCATCCTCGGCAACTTTATCAGACAAAGGACAACCTGAGAAAAAATAACTCCACATTTATTTGTATCTTTATTTTTTGGGAGGACGACCGCGTCGCTAAGCTAGCTGTTTTTGCTGGGCTCCCTCTGATGAACCAGCTCGATCGATCGCCTATATTTAGTATTGATGAAAGAAGATGATGCTCTAATTAGTTAATTGGGTACACGTGTTAATTATAGTTATAAATCATCAATGCATACATTATATTTTTTCCATTGGAGATCGATGATCAATAAACACAAGAGTTAAATAGTAGGTTTAGTGAACAAATCTTCTCACTTTATATAATTCTTTGGAACCTAGGGATTCATGCAACTTTTTTAAATTTGATTTTGTATGTTGATTGACCTGTTGCATGTGCCCACAGCAAGTAGCTATAGCCAAGTAAATTTAACTTGGGAAAATTACTCATATGCCATTATAATTTTCAGAAATTGCCTATATGCCACTGTCAGTGACTGTGGCGGCCCCCATCTGTCAGTGACACACCGATGGCATATTGGCAAACCGTGAAAATTGTAATGGCACGGAAAAAATTAACCCATTTAACTTCTGCATTGCATGCGCACGTAATTTAAGTGTGTTCTGTTATACGTAAAAAGGAAGGATATGAATTGTCCGTTATTCTCTGTAGCACTGTACGTATAACTGTATAAAAGAAGGTAATAATAGATCACTTTATTCAAATATCAGCTGTTAGATCGTATAGAAGAAATGGTCAGGTTATCTTAAATTTTTTCATATATATATATATATATATATATATATATATATATATACACGTACGTACATGTATATATACACACACGTACATACATACGTATGTACGTACGTACATATATAGCACAGCATGCACGTTCAGATAGTGTAAGTTTCTGGTCATTTTATGTCGCTTGTTGCTCTTAATGCATGCATTCTGATACTTGTCGTGTGATGACAAGCCAATCTCAACAAGACGGAGGCACTGCAAATTAAGAAGCATAATCACAGAGCTCAACACGACACTACCGGAAAATGAAAATTCGCCGAGTGTCACATTGTTTGCCGAGTGTATTATTTCGGACACTCGGCAAACGTGTGTTTGCCGAGTGTTTTTCAAAAAACACTCGGCAAACTAAAAATGCTCAGTAAATTAATTGTTTGCTGAGTGCTTTTTGAAGATACACTCGGCAAACAATAATTTTAACGGGCACGTCACGGCGCCGTTGTTCTACGGTAAAAAAATTTTTTTTTTGAGAGTTTGCCGAGTGTTTTTTGAAAAACACTCGGCAAAGACACATGGTTTGCCGAGTGTTTTTCAAAAAACACTCGGCAAACAATTTTTTTATTATTTTATGTGAAACCATGTTTCAACTCTATGTGGTATTTGCAATTTCTTTTTAACTTGAATTTTTTTCTGCACTGACAATACAACATATATGATCCCTTGTAAAAATTTCATATTTTTTAAGTCATTTAGCTATTTTTTATTCATTAATTATGTTTCTAGGATTTAAATTGAAATAGGTGAAATTTGAACTACAAGTGCCTAAAATAATAGACCAAAAATTATGGAAAAATCATATTCATGTTTTAAAGTCTATTTATGGTTCTTATAAACTGAATTAAAAGAAATTTTTAACAATTTAGGGTGTGGCGCTCGTTCAACAACGTGAAGCTTAATAGTTTTTTAATTATAAAAAATCAAATAAAGTCTAAAAAACATGAGACTTGTCGTGGTGTTATTATATGATACATAGATGCTGTGATAAAAATTTAAAAATATTTCGAGAAAATTATCATGTAGAGTGTTTAGAAATCGTAGATTATGAGATAAGTGATTAGGGTTTAGAAAAGAAATGAGATAGGTTTGAAAGAAGTTTGATAGGTAAATTATTTTTTGTACTTGAAATTTTTTCTACAATAAAAACACAACACATATTATCTCATGTAAAAATTCCACATTTTTTTGGTTCAAGTTGTTATTTTTAAATTATTAAGTATTTTTATAGAATTTAAATAAAAATAGATTAAATTTGAACTGCAATTGCATGAAATAATAAACAAAATATTATTAAAAAATCATATTTATGTTGTTGAGTTTATTTTTAGTCCTTATATACTATAGTTGTACCATTTTCATAAACAAAAAGATTGTAAAACAAATTATACAAAATTTTTAAAAAATAAAAAACTCTTTGCCGAGGCACTCGGCAAACATGCTGGGTTTACCGAGTGCAACACTCGGCAAACCAAATTTTTCAGACTCCCGCACACCTTTTCCGCGAAATTTCAAACTCGGCGCACTTTTTTTCAAATTTTTCACACACTCTTTAAATTTCCCTCACCTCCCTCCTCTCTTCTTCCCTCTCCTCTCTCCCTCCCTCCCACCGGCTGCCTCCCGTCGCCGCACCGTCGCCGCTCCGGCTCCGCCCCGTCGCCGCCGCGGCCGCCACCCCGGAAGCCTCCACGGCCGCTTCCTCGTCGCCGCCCCCTCTCGGCCACCGCCTCGTCGTTGCCGCTGCCTCGTCGTCGCCGCACCTCCCCGGCTCCCCTCCCCGCATCCGCCCAGCCGCTGGCCCGCAACTCCCCAGCCGGCGTCGTGTCGGGCTCCCCGCCCCGCCCTCGGCCAGCGCCGCGCCGGGCGCCCCGCCCCGCATCCGCCCCGCCCCAGCCTCGGCCGGCGCCGCGTCGGGCGCCCCGCCCCGCCCTCGGCCGGCACCGCGCCGGGCTCCCCGCCCCGCCCCCGTTCCCACCCCGGCCCCACCGGTGCCCTGCGGCCATGCCACACACTTTACCTGGCGCCATGCCCGCGTCTAATTTTTTTTTATTTTCTTTTTTTTGTTTGCCGAGTGCCAGTTTTTGACACTCGGCAAACCATCCGTCAGTTCCACCGTTTGTAACTTTATTTTGCCGAGTGTTATTTGTAGCACTCGGCGAAGTGTTTGCCGAGTGCCCGACAAAATACACTCGGCGAACCTGCCTTCGCCAAGACTTTTTTTGCCGAGCGGATGTCGCCGAGTGTTGCACTCGGCAAATCATTTGCCGAGTGTAAACAGGCTTTCGCCGAGTGCCTCTAGCACTCGGCAAAGAACCAATCTCCGGTAGTGACGATTACTTGTTACAAAATCCTCCATGGTTCATCCAGGGCATGCAACTGCTTAGTCACTCGATCGGCCATCTCTCAAGTACATAACAGGGAGGGCAGAAACAGGGTAAAATATATCACACCACGCCTAGAGCTAATGTAACTAACTATTCTAAAAACATATTCAAAATTTTAAATATTTTCAAATTAATTTAATAAAAACTTAATAAAAGTAAAGAGCAGATCTCCATACAGTACGTGAAACATCCTACCGGTCTCAATACAGTGAATAACTTCATACTCCCTCCAATCCGTTACTAATATCTCATCTAGTCATAGTTACAGTATTAATGTGCCATGATTAACATCATTCATATCTTCCAGCTGGAGGTTAATTATAAATTAAAATTAAATTAACTGTGTATGTAGTGTCAAGAATCTCAAACCAGTTGACATTTCGATAATAATTACTACCATAAGATCAACAACATCACACGTGCCCTGACAGAGCGCCAATGTTCGAGGCAGTTAAAATAACGAATGAAAATAAAGCATCTTGTTACCTCCGCTCCAAAATATAATTATTTCTATATTTTTATATGGATTAAGAAGAGGTGAAATTAAATAAAAAATAATTATGATTGGTTGAGATGAGTAAGTGGAGAAATTAAACGAGAGAGAGACAGGTTGTGATTGGTTGATATATATAGGCCCCTGTTGCATCTGTGGACTGACACATATCAAATAGTATTCGACCCTCAGCTCGGTTTTTTGATGCGGTCACTATCACTGATGGTGAGTACATCGATCGATCACCACCCTGCAGGCTGGCTAGCTAGCCTATAAATTTCACCAGGCATAGCTCGATCGGCATAAGAGCTAGTGATCAGATATATAATGGGCGCGCCTATTAACGACTTTGCTCTTCTCCTGTCCGTGGCTGCGGTAATAACCGCATGGCTGCTGCACTTGCTCGTCAAATGGCGGAGTGGAGATCGCCGGCCGCCGGCGGCTCGAGAGGGGAGGCTACTGCCAGGGTCAGGAGGGCTTCCGCTCATCGGCGAGACGCTCCAGTTCTTTGGCCGGAGCCCGCCCGGCGATCTGCCCGCCTTCTTCAAGCGACGTCTCCAGAGGTAATTAAAAGCGCGCCCATTAATTGGTTGCACGTGTAACCATCGTCAGCCACTGCATGCACTAACGTTAACAGTGTAAAAAGGATCACGTTATGAAACTGCAAAAAAATATTCGACGCACAAATATATAATTTGACAAGCGATGATATAGTATTTCTGCTTATTAATGTTGTCGCTACAAATTTATCAATGATCATAATTTTTATTTGAGCATTGAATTCATCAGATATATTGTTATTAACATTAAATTAGAAAAAAAAACTTCAGTAATGAACTGCAATAAGTACAAGTCCTACATTTTTTTCTTTGTGGGCCGACGAGAAAGGGGCTTAGCAGGAAGAGGATACCGTGGAAGAAGCACTCTCTTTAGATTCGAAAAAGAAATGCTTGCCTTGCATCACATGAACTCATGAAGTCAGGCAGTCAGCCAATTCGTCCGAAGAAACGCTGAAGCCAAAGAATCTAGCTAGACTGCACAACAGGATGCACAAATTCAGGCACAATACAGCTTACAAGTACATTGCACAACCACACGAACTAATTAGAATACATTTTTTAGATAAGCTTTAAAAAAGCCAACAACGTCTAAATGTTTTGGATTAAAATACCGTCAGATATAGTCACTACGGGAAAGAGCGGGTTTGTCGAGTGTCCTTGGCATTCGAGGAAGCCCTAAAAACACTTGTCAAAGTATTTTTTAATGTAACACTCAGACAAACGACACTCTCGTACACTCACACTACCACATAATTTCTTTTTTCTTAATATCGTAAGTGAAAACTTTCTCGAAACATTTTTAAATTTCTATCAAAATATCTATATATCATAACACGTTGACAACTATCGTGTTTTTAGACTTTATTTGTTTTTTAGAATTAAAAAATCATTAAGATCCACGTTGTCATTCGAGTGTTGCAACCTAATTTTTTCAAAATTTCTTTCAATTTAGTGGATAAGAACTCAAAATAGACTAAGAACTGTGAATATTATTTTCCTATATTTGTTTTCATTATTTTAGACACTTGTAGTTATAATTTTACCTATTTCAATTTAAATCCTATAAACATAATGAATTAAAAATAGAAAACTGAACTAAAAATCCAAAAAATTTATATGGAATAATATACGTTGTATTTTGAGTGTAGAAAAATTTTGAAGCTAAAACCAAATTACAAATTTCACATACGTTCAAAACAAGTTTTGACACAAATTTTTTTGAAACACACTCGGCAAACCCAAAAAACATTTCTTTGCCCGTGCAAACATGTCATCCCAACCTCCGTTAGCACTAAGTTTTTTCATTTTTTCCGAGCGTCATAGGGTTTCCGAGTGCATTCCCATTAGACACTCAGCAAACCCCCTTTTCGTCAAGTATAACTAAACACTAGGCAAATCCATCTTTGCTGAGCGGGCCCGCAATATTGCTCTCGGCGAAAATTTTGACACTCGACGAATTTGAGTTTTTTCGTGGTGCGTTATAATTATGAGAAATTTTATAGTAGTTAAGAAGGTAACAAAAAGTACCATAATTTATAATTTGTAATATTAATTTTGGTAGGTGAGGAGGTAACTACCAAAATTATTTGTGGTACCGTGTGTATCTCTAATTATATAATCCACCCATACCATCGATCGAGTAATTATATAACCATCTTATCATCTAACATATTTTTATAGTTACCATGAGGAGCAAAGTGTGCGACACCACGTGCCTTTTTTTGCTGACCATGTCACCATGTGCCTTTTTTTTGCTAACCGTGCCACCACGTACCTTTTTTTGCTGACCATGCATGCCACCATGAAAATGAATGAAACGATTTTCATTCAAAATATCTAAAATGGATACGAATACAATTTTTTTCCAAATATAAATATAAATATACATAATTAATATTTCATAGATACGAATTCGGATAAACAAAAATTAAGTGTTACGGTCATTGTGGGTAATTAAACACCAACTTAACCAGTAATGAGGTACGTACTACGCACGTACATATGTCCCTACCAAATTAATTACTTTGGTATCGCTTCCTGTTTTGACTCATTCCTGGTAATTACGCACCAACTAAACCAATAATGAGATAATATGTCTACTACTACACAAGTAAGTACATGTCCCTGCCAAATTAATTTGATTCAATATATGCTATAAGTATCTAGAGTTATAATTATATGAGCTCTTTTCTTCTACGAGATATATTAGTTTTCGTAATAAATCTGATTTGCTAATTATTTTAAACTAAAACTAAATAATTTCTCACTAGTGCATCCATATCATAATATCATATGTGTCCTCTTGTTTTTGATTGTACAAAATAGTGTGTCTACGCACACACTAGATTCTCGCTAACTACGTGTGCTCGCTCAGAGTATTTACATTATATATATAGACAACCCATATGAATACACCGATTAGTAGTGTACATTAACCTTCAATAATATATGACCGGCCGGCCTCAGGTACGGTCCAGTGTTCAGGACGAACCTGTTTACGGAAGACTTGATCGTCTCCCTCGATCAGGAGCTGAACAAATTCATCTTCCATCAAGAGGAGAGGTTTTTCCAGATGTGGTACCCGGAGTCGTTCATGAGGATCATCGGTGCTGATAATATGATCACGATGCCCGGGTCCTCTCACAAGCACTTGAGGAACTTGGTCCTCCGGCTCTTCGGCCCTGAAAACCTCAGGCGAGACATGATCCAGGAGGTGCAGAAAACAGCTCAGTCTAGCCTGCTCTTGTGGCTTGATCGCCCAAACATCGAACTCAAGGAAGCAGTCTCAAGCGTATGTTCAATTATTATCAAATGCTAGCTAGCTAAACAAACTAATCAACTGACGCAGATTTATATACCTTTTACTAGTTGTTATATGAGTTTATTCTGCTTCACGTACGCACGATTAACTCTTGCAATCATTGCCATATGTATAATGTATTGCAGATGATATTTAGCGTTACAGCCAAGAAGTTAATCAGCTATGACTCCTCGACCTCAAACGAAGAGATGTGGAAACAATACGATGCTTTCATTTCAGGCCTTCTAGCCCTTCCACTTTACATTCCTGGAACTGCATTCTACAAATGTATGCAGGTAGATACATATAAATTTATCTGCTATATGCAGAATTTCGAGCTTGACGCCTTCTTCACCTTAGGCAATGTTTTGTTTGATGCTGCTAAAGTTGTTCATTTTAATCTCTAAATTGTCAAATACGATGATTAAAAGGGAAAGGGGTTAAACTTTATGGTACATCACAAATATTATTAACCGTTTATTTATTTTGATCTAATAACTAAAATTAGGAAATAATAGGTCAACACCATTGATTTTTCTGCACCGCCTTTCTAATTTTTTGAGCAAAATTTTCAATTATTTGTCGATCTCTAAGTATTTTTAATTTTAGTTTATATTTAACCATAAGTAAAATAAATGAATTAGATTAATTTAAATTATTATTCTTTATGAGGTAAATGTTATACCGTAACATAGCCTTTATATTAGACCATTGCGGTTATCATTTTTTAAATGCTTGATCCTTATGAAGATCGATTCGATCCATGCAGGCGCGAAAGAATGTCATGAAGACATTGAAAGAATTGTTTGACGAGAGGAAGAATGCAGCACGGCGCCAGGAAAACATTGACTTCATCGATGTCCTGATCGAAGAGCTGGACAAGGATACAATAAGCGAGAATGCTGCGTTGGATTTGGTATTCTTGCTGCTGTTTACAAGCTTTGAGACCACGTCATCCGCAATAGCTGTAGTGATCAAGTTTCTAACGGATAATCCCAAGGCCTTGCAAGAACTAACAGTAAGTATAGCTCGTGGAATGATATGATAGGAGCTAGTAATGTTGTTTAATTTAATTTCCTTAATTAATTTTTTTGTCATGCATGCATGTCTGCTTTTACAATGAAAATACGCTCTTATATCTTTCACTCTAGCAAACTAACTTATTAAATTTATCTCAAAAGTAAAGTCGAGAGATTATTTAATTGGAACAATATAATTATATATATAGCTATAGGATGCCAGTGTGTATATTTGATATGAATGCATGATTTCTTCCTTCAAAAGTTAGTACTGTTGCAATGCCATGCATGTTGTAAAAAAACAGGATACATTTATTTGTTGAACAAATGGTATTCGATGCTGTCAGGAGGAGCACGATTACATCCAGAAAACAAGGGCGAATCCGAACTCTGGAATCACATGGGAGGAATACAAATTGATGAAATTTACATCTCATGTATGTGACTTCAATTCCATTCCTTAAGGTTTTCGTTATAGAAAACATCACCCATTAACGCATGTGTTATATATGAATTAATTTCAAAGCCATGTACATACAATATGTGATTCATCTTCTTATTAATTATCTGTAGGTTATACATGAAGGTTTAAGGCTGGCTAATATTGCTCCCGTGGTGTTTAGAAAAGCCATAGAAGATGTTCATATAAAAGGTAAAAAATTAAACCATCATCTTTAACAATAACTAGTACATGACATGCATAAAAAAACCAAGTTACTTTTTTTTGCCGAGTGTAGTAGGTGGCGGCACTCGGCAAAAGCTATGCTGAGTGTCTGACTAAAAATACTCGATGATAATGTTTGCCGAGTACGGTTCGCCGCTCAGCAAACCATTACTTTTGGTAGTGAATGTTTCTACGTAGGTAGTGAATGTTTCTAACTAGAGTATATATGTAACTTGGCGCATATACCTAGCTAGCTAGTGTTGTTCTAACAATTTTGTCATAACATTAGTTTCTATATATAATTTGTGCATGCAGGTTATGCTATTCCAAATGGATCAAAAATTATGATTTGTTCTTCCACCGTTCACCAAAACCCTGCGGTTTATACGGACCCCAATATATTCAATCCTTGGAGATGGAAGGTTTGTGAAATCCATAACGAGTTTCCTGTCCTCAGATAAAAAAAAATTACGGCACCATGCATATAAAACAAAGTAAGCGTGCGTTTTATGTATATCTACTCCGAGGCTGATATATATATTCGCCCTAATCCCCGTATTTTTCTACCGTGAGTTATGTTTTTTAATATATTATTATTATAGTTTTATTTTCAGATTATTATATATATGAGTGATTTACGATACGTTTTGATAGGTACCACAATATAGTTTAATTTTGATACTTATTATTATTTGAGATAAATACTAAAATATATATAAATCTATACACACACACAAAAACCTCTAGTCCCCATGCGTTCCACGCGCACAATAAAACATCCACCATATGGTAAAATTTTTACTCCTTCTGTGCTAAAAAAATCATTTTTACCACCTCAAATTCGTCAAAAAAATTATTTGTAGCTCTGCCCTCCATGATCAACATTAATCACTCTCTGGCCATGTATATTTACTAATAATTTTATCTAGCATTAACTTTCTTACTAATGATTATCCGGTAATAATATTACAACTAGATTAACTAGCTGTAGTAATATTACCACTGGAAATTAGATTATCCAGTAGTAACTATTTTATATTACCAAAGATTTTTCATTCAATAATGACTCAGTTAGGATGTCCTAAGATTTTAAAAAATCAGACAATGTTTAAACGCTCAATAATAAATATTAATTTCATCTTTTCACTTAATTCATTCGCTATGTACAGAACGGAATGAGATGTTAAAATTTTCCAACATAATAATATATTATAGATTAATAGATAATCTGCGAATTTAATTTATATTTGTCACGTGCATATATGTATTGCTATGCACAACGGATTAGGACGATATTGCTGAACCAGTTGGTGGCGCCTCGAAGCATTTCATGGCCTTTGGAAGTGGGATGCGCCTGTGCGCTGGTGCAGATTTCGCTAAGCTACAAATAGCGATCTTTCTCCATTGCTTAGTCACCAAGTACAGGTACCACTGCACAACTACTCCCCGTACTTAATTAACTATACCTAACTACTGAAATTAACTTCGTATTGCTATCATTGCATGCAAAGACCGATCATTTTTCATCTATGTATTAAAACACATGCATGCTCTCGTTTGCAAAACTTTTTGTTATGCGAGCAATGAATATTTGTATAATGTTAATATATATAAAGATATAACAGCTAGCTTCCCCGTAAAAAAGATAAAGATAATATGTAGCTATATCTGCTATACACATAGATGATGTGAAAATTAATGATGATCTTCTGTATACGCGTGCCAGATGGAAGACCGTGAAGGGAGGAACATTGGTGTTTTCTCCTGGACCTGGATTCCCTGAAGGTTTTCATATCCAACTTCTCCCAAAAGCTTGAAGATGGTCATGTTTCAAATGTCTACATTGTCGTCGTTGAAGCATGCTTCCATCTTCTGCTTTAATTTGGGAGCGACACTTATATATGTATCTTTTACTCCACTAAGTTTATATTTATATTTATTCACAACACCAACGGTAATGATCTTGGAGTCTGATTGTTAGCTTCAAATGCCTAGTTGCAGTAATGGAGTGATGGAGAATCAAATATTGTTATGTAAAAGTTGCCATTTGGCTTGAAAAATGTCGGGACAACGAACTCTCTCTAGGTTAATTGTTAGGACTCTCGACCATCAACTAGGGGGAAATGTCGAAACTTATATGGATAATATTGTAATAAAAATTATAAAAAAACAAGAGCATAGCTTATAGACCCGGCGGAGACATTTGAAGGTCTTCGAGCAGTATGAGTCTGTTTGAACCTTAAGAAATGTGTCTTTGGGGCTCAAGCTAAAAAGTTGTTAGGCTACCTGGTTTTGAGTCGAGGAGTCAAAGCCAGCCGTGTAGATAAGCATGCTGCAGCAGATGGCTCCGCTCAAGAACTTGAAGCAAGTCCAAAAATTGGCAGGCTGTCTCGCCGCACTAAGCCGCTAATTTCTTGTGCGCTCGGCAGAATGAAACCTTTCCATATTCAAAGTTCTAAAAGGGTCCAATGTTTTTACATGGATGTTGACGTCGGAGTGTCAGAAAAGCTTCGAAGACATAAAAGAATATCTCGCTCATCTCGCCATACTTACAACACCCCTCCTAGAAAAAACATTATTCTTATACTTCGCAGCGATGACCGGTGTATTTCGTCTCTGAGGCCCTCTCCGGTGCAAAAGAAAGGTGCACCGAATTTGAAAAAAATTCCCATTCCCTTGTGATGGCGTCTAGGAAGATGAGACATTATATTATTGTACCGCTGCCAACCACTAAGCATGAAATGATGGCATTTTGTTACTATACCTTTCGTGAATGAACCTACTAAGTAGATATTGATATATATTACATTTGTTTCCTTTTCAAGTTAAACTTCTATAATTATGATTAATTTTAAAAAACATATTAGCATTTTAATATCAAATAAATGCACTATTAAAATATATTTTATGTTATATTTGATAAGAATAATTATTTATGGTATACATATTTATTGGTATATTTTTTATAGAATTGGTCAAAGTAAAAATTTCTTTTTGATTGATATGGAATGGAGGGAGAACGTACGTACCTGCTTTGCTTTGTTGATGGCCGTCTTGCAGACATCGAGGCCGACGACGAAGCGGTTGGGGCTGAACAGCGCAACCACGTTATATCCCTGCACGACGCATGCATTTGTGTGATCAGATCAGAGATAGCCAGCCATAGATATATATCGAGAGATCGAGAGCTAGCTCGATCACCAGGAGACGTTTTATTAATTTGAATGTACGGTGCAGCATCCGAGGACAGAGGACGGCGGTAGTGTCGCTGGTGGGGAGGGTTATACCGACTGCACCAGCCTCACGACGGTTGGCGTTGGCTGCTTGAAATCCCACACCACGACAAAATAATAAATTTTCATCAACTTTTTTTAATTTTCGTTAACATTTTTGAAAACGGACGGAAGTTACTTAAATTCCGTCGACATGCATGAGGCGACGGATGTTAACATAACTTCCATTGGCATATATCTGAGCTGACGAAAGATAACCTATCCTTCGTCCGTGTCGACGGAAGTTACATTTCATTTGTTAAGGCCTCGTGCGCGCCCTAATATGTGTCCTCCAAATCCGCCCTAATATGTGTCCTCCAAATCAAGACGCCACCGCCCTAAACCCTAAACACTGCTTCTCCATGCCTCCGCACTTGCCCGTCGCCACTGCCACGCCTCCTCGCCGCCTGACTGCCGCTTCCACCGACGGACCTCTTCCACGAGCCCATCGAGGCGCACCCACCATGGTTCAAGCCCGATGCCTTCCCCCGTGCTGACTTTGACCCGAATGCCTACGTCGTCGACCTCCGCGTCCGCCTCAAGGGGGTCGATGTCGCGGCCATGCGCATGCGATCTCCGCTCGCTGAGCTCAAGGACAACGTCACTGCCTTCCGTACTGCCGCAACAATCACCACGCTAGCTGCCCTTTGTGCTGGCCTTGAGCAGTGTGCGGCTGCCACTGCCGCCTACGAGCTTCCAGAGCTGCTGCTCGACACCTCGCACGTCGTTTCAAAGGTATGATACCACTAGTCATAAGCATTATTGATATCATAGTCATAGGCATTACATTGTTAGATCCAGCTAGATATGGGATCCGTGTTGAGGTCAACCACCAGCCCCCTCAAACATTATTCTGTGCCATTGATGCTTTACTACTAATTTCATGAAATGCTTTAGTTTCACAACTAGTGGGACAAGGAATTTACCATTTCCTTTTGAATGCAGAAATAAATATTATGTATCTCATGTCCCGTTCTCTCCCAATGCTTCAACCTTTGACCTGCCTAAATATCATTGCTGAGAACATCTTTTTATTTGTGTATGTGTGTATGTCAAAATTGTAATGTAATGCTGAAAATTTCATGTTCTGAAAATCTGCTGTCTTCTGATGACATGGAAGATGATTTTTTTGTTCTGAAAAGATGTTGTCTCTGAAAATGTCATGTTTTTCCCTTAACTATTGTACACGAAATCAAAGATTTTTTTGTTGTATTTGTTCTTGCCTTGCTCCTCTTCATTATATTGATATGGTTTTCAAACTGCCCTTTTCTTTTCAGATTTAAAGAGTTGCTGATAAAGGTAGATACCTGCCAAGCTGCCACTCTCTTTTCACAGGTTATTTTCAGTTTTGGTTGCTATCCACTGTATCATGTCTTTACTTACAAGAGAAGCACATTTATTTGTACATTGAGATGGTACTTCGTTTCATTATGTGCCTGTTTACTTAAATTTTTATTCAGTGAAAATTGCATAATAATATAATATAAAATTTACATTGTCTGCTTATGTAAAATTCACAGGAACCCGAGCACGCCTTATAAAACTGAAAACATAAACCTTCTAACAAGGATCTGTAGATAATAGACTAGTTTTTTTCAAGCAGATAATAAATGTCTAAATCATGACATAGCCTTGATGGTTTAATCAAAGTATCAAACTAATGATCTTTAATATCCTTTTTCATTTTTCTCACTACAACAATCCAGGCAACTTCCGTCGGCCAAAGCCGACGGAAGTTAGCCCTTTCCCGACGGAAGAATTTAACTTCCGTCGGCAAAACGCTAACTTCCGTCAGCCTTTGGCCGACGGAAGCGAGGCGACGGAAGTTAGCTAACTTCCGTCGGCTTGACGTGGCCGACGGAAGTTAGCCCCGAACTCTGCCACGTCAGCAGAGGGGCGCTAACTTCCGTCGGCTTTGGCCCTAGCCGACGGAAGTTAGCCTTTCTGCCCACGTGGCCGAAACCAGCTAACTTCTGTCGGCTATGGTAAAAGCCGATGGAAGTTAGCTGGTATTTTTTTTTGTTTTTTCCTGGTTCCCCTACTCACACTCACATCCAACCACAATTTCAATCACATTCACAATACACATCCAAATTCACATTTCACATCCAAAATCACATTCAAACCTCACATATAACATCCAAAATCACATCTCACATCCAAATTCACATCCACACTTCACACATCACATCCAAAATCACATAATATAACTGAATTCACATCCAAAGTCACAGTACACATCTGAATTCACATATCACATCCAAATTCACATACAAATTCACAAAACACAGCGAGAGCCACATACAAAGTCATATTTGTCCATATACTCACTGATCGCCCACATTTGGGTCGTGGGTGCCGCCGCTGCCTCCCGCTTCACCCACATTTGGGTCGTGGGTGCTGCCGCTTCCTCCCGCTTCATCCATATTTGCCCGAGAGGCTCCATCCTGGCCAGGCGTACGGAAAGTCTGAAGAAATAGACAAAATTAGAGAACGAATTAACTCAACTACTCTTCTAAACACTAACTTAAGTATCTGAAGTAACGATATGTCAGGAGGTACCTCAGGTGATGTAGAATATAATGGTGGTGGCGGGGGAGGTAGTGGTTGGAAATTGGACATGTCACATACACCATGCTGCTGGGCTAGTTGCTACACATGTTGTAATGTGATCAGTTAGTTCTAAACCTATTTCTGAATACTTTTTAACTACAACACTCCAAACTAAACTTACTCGGATCATCGCCTGCTGTTGTGCTAAGCAGGCGGTATAGTACTCGTCGCGCCGCCTTATTTCCTGCCTCATTTCCTCCCTCACCCGATCCACCTCCGGGGTTTCTGAAGAGCGACGACGGCTGGAGCCAACTCCGACGGAGCTTTGCAACGACTGAGCTGACTTCTGAGCTCTCACCGCTCTCGAGTCAATAACTCCATTGAACATGGAGTACCTGCAACATTGAATCAGTTAGTTACCATCACAATACCATACACAAAACATTAATAAAAACAATGTCTCACCGTCCATGGCTTTTGCCACCTCCGCTGGAGTACACGGCCATTTGGTCGACATGTTCTCTCCGCCAATCATAGTCCTCTCCATGGAGTCGAACCATGTGTTCACCATACTGCGCCTGCAAAAAACATGTCCGATTAGCTAGACGCAGAAAAATGAAATTACGTAAACTCTTAATAACATCTCACCAAATGGTCCGTGGCTGTCTGGCTACACAAGACATCTAGCTGTGTACGATCGCTTCCTTTGTGACCAGAGGTATACACCTCTATGTCACTTGGCACGTTGCCAGATTTAGCTTCCTGTACATTAGAAATGAGTTAGTCGCATTACAATGTATCTATAGCTAGAGAGTGACAGAAGGAGGTCTTACGAAGCGTTTAGCGTGGCGAATATGTCCGTCGGCACCATATCTGTGCTTCGGATCCGTCCCGCGGCATTGTCTTTTCTGCTCGGAAGTCTTCTTAAATGCGGCTGAAGACCAAATTTTGCATAATTCGAAATATGCGTCCTCGCGGTTTGCAAACCACGGAATCCTCACCTGAACAGAGATGCTATTTGTATTATATGACAACAAATCTGAACAATCGAAGATTTAAAAAGTTAGAATTGTTTATCGAACGGTATTCTTCTTCAGTCAAATAGATTGACGATGAGCCCGTCGCCTTGCTCATTCGTTGCCCTAGCTTTTCCTTGTAGTAAGCATTGTTCGCTTGAATGCGGGCATACGAAATGACGTCCTTCACCACCTTATGTGCATTGTTGTTGAAGACTTGGAGTGCATGGTTATGGTGATTGCCGACTTCTGGCAAGCAAAAGCGTAACTACAAAAGTAATGATTAGTAAAGTGTTGTAACTCGAAAAGCCTAAAAGAAGATTGAAAAAACACTTGCATACCCAGAAGTCATGAGACACCGCCCCCTGAGCAGTTCCGTGGCGCCCGTCAGGAGCAAACCGGTACTGGTCCCATGTTTGGCATAGAACTCGCTCACCGGTCGGCATTGTCAGCACCCCTGGGTAGTGCAGACGACACAGGTTACCCAATATCTGGTTAACCTGCCTGACCCTCGAAGTGCCGTCAAACCGAGAGTCAATCCAAGATCTAGAAATACATAATAAATAAAGTCAGTTTAGTGAAAAAAAATTTTGAAGAAAAAAAGCAAAACAACAGAAGAGTATTACACTTACCCGTCACCTACAGGCGTAATCTCGATCTTGGCTCCACCGGAAGAGACTACTGGTGGGGCGACCAGGTGGCTCGTCCTGAAAGATACTGATGACCCGCCGGTAGCCTCAGCACCTTCCTCCTGACCCACACCCTCCGGGAGATCCCCCTACCCCGCACCCTCCGGGTCATCCCCCTGCCCCACACCCTCCGGGTCATCCCTCTGTGCCGCACACTCTGGGACATCCCCCTCCTGCCCCCACCCACCGGATGATCCTCGTGACCCGCACTCTCCAAGTGTTCTTCCTCCTACAAAACAGTATTGAAACAATTAGTAATAGTTTATAACTGGCATAAAAAACAATCTGAAAGTTACCTCATCTTCTAGTTGAAATGCAATAGGCCGACCAATTAATGTCGGATCTATGCATCTCAGGAGCTGCTCTTGACGACGTCTGTTTGACGAAGAGGAACTACCCTGGAATAGGGTGTCCTCCTGACTCGTCGGTGTACTCGCCGGAGTACTCGCCGATGAACTCCCCAAGCGGAAGAGCTTCCTCGTGACACTCCTCACCTTTTTCGACATCCTATTCAAAATAAGTACAAACAAACATTTATTAGTAAAGAAGGTTTGTACATATGAAAAAACATGTAATATGAAGTATATTGCATATGCATGTATGAAAACAATTACTTGTCAATTATCATCAAAATCAGGATCAATTTGTCCTTTTCTCCCCAAAGCACGCCATGTTACTTTTTTCTTCTAATGTTGGTGTTTCCTTTTCTCGGGAACTGCCACATCATTAGAATCGCCGAGAAAAGAATTTGTCGACGATTCTGACTCTACATTAAACGAAGTCGGCAATTCATCATCTTGGTAAACCCCATCGACCTCTTCAACCTCCAATTGATAAGCGCCATCACTAGGGGTGTGTAGACGTTCCCGAGGATTCACTTTGTAGACTACCCACCACGGACCCTAGGCGCCCGCCCAGACACGCCTGGCGATCGCCTAGGCGCCATGGGCGACGCCTAGAAGCTCCAGGCGGGTGCCTAACTCCACCCAGGCGAGGCGATTCACCATGGCGTCCGGCGGTGACCGCCTGGACGCCTAGTCGGCGCAGGCGATGCAGTGACAACCATGGTCTATAGGAAAAGATAGGTCCTAAACCCACCTAAGAGTGACCGACAAAACGTGGTATTTATGACGAGCCATGAGTCCGAACGAAATTTCAGCAGCATAACCCCGCTGTTCTCCAATTGCACGCCTGATAGTGGTGCAATGGAGAACAACAAGGTTATGTTACTGAAATCCCATTCGGACTCATGACTCATCATAAAACCACGCTCTGTCGCCCACTCTGAGGCTGTCCAAATTAAAAAGGGACAATTTCGGACCTACACATCTCACACGCATGACACGTGTGAGACATGTTGGTCCGAAACGGGTGACGCATAGGTTTCGTTACACTATCTACGTTGTTGTTAAATAAAAAATTGCATACGAAAAAAATACAAGAAGCTAGTTCTACCACTATATATACTGACCATTGTTGAATTAGCAATTGCATTAATTCACAACAACACTCAAACAAATTCATAAACTTGTTGAGACTGGCATTAAAAATAATAACAATCCATCACAGTAGTAGTTGCAGAACTTGTCTTCAACAAAACAGGCAACTTCCGTCGGCCAAAGCCGACGGAAGTTAGCCCTTTCCCGACGGAAGAAGCTAACTTCCGTCGGCAAAATGCTAACTTCCGTCGGCCTTTGGCCGACGGAAGCGAGGAAACAGAAGTTAGTTAACTTCTTCCAACAACTGTATTCAATCCTAAGTTTGTCCCATTTGTTTTCAACTTGACGCTTGGTTTACCTAAGACCGGTCCTTGCAGTTTCGATAACCATTTCATATCCCGTTATGTTTAAATACGTATTTAGACAGTTATGCACAACTACTTGATCAACAAAAATCTCACACACTACTCTTGTACTATAATTATTCCAATCGGCGAAGTCCATGGGCAATTAAACACTTTCCGATTCCACATTTTCCACCATTCATGCTATCCACCTATCATACATTTTTAGCTAAGTTATTTCTACAGCTAGTTCAATTATCTTTGTATCTAATATAACATAAAGTTTGGTCTAATTTTTGCATGAAAATAATCATTACCATATCATGCAATATTTGTTCAAATCATGGTATGAAAAGGTGAGACATCTTACAACAACACCAAAAGAAAAATTGTTCGGTCATACCATGTGAACTGTCCAAACAAGGATAGAAATCATGTCATGACCAAACAAGCATATATTCAACTATTACATCATTACAATTAGCGTAAACATAAACGGACATAGATAGAATGTACATGCAATGTGGCGTACTTACTTGATCGATGGGCGGCGACGGGCGGTGACGGGCGACGACGACGAGCGGCGAGAGCCGGCGACGACGGGCAGCGGCTGGAGGCGGCGGCGGGCAGTCGTTGGCGGCCGGCCAGAGGCGATGGGGAGGAGAGGTGGGGCGGTCGGCGTGGGAGGCGGCGGCGGGCGCGCGGGACCAGCTGGCCGGTGGTGGCGGCCGGCCAGAGGCGGCGGGGAGGAGCGGCGCGGGACCGGGCGGCACCGACGACGGTGACGGCGCCGGTGGGAGGCGGCGTGGGAGCGAGGTGGCGGCAGCGGGCGGCGCGGGTCGGCGTGGGAGGCGGCGGCAGCGGGCGGCGCGCGAGACCGGGCGGCCGGCGGCGGCGGTGGTCAGCCGGCGGCGGCGGGAGGCGGCGGGCGCAGGAGCGGCGGCGGCGGGGAACGGGCCGGGTGCGCGTGTATAGGGAGTTAGGGCTCCCTGTATGCGCGCGCGGTTGGGGAATAAATTCCCTAACTTCCGTCGGCTTTAATGCTGGCCGACGGAAGTTAGGGGGATTCGATCGGCCGCGGAAAAATCCCCGCTAACTTCCGTCGGCCACTGTCAGAAGCCGACGGAAGTTAACTTAACTTCCGTCGGCCTCTAGAGCCGACGGAAGTTAACTTCCGTCGGCTTTCCCAAAAGCCGACGGAAGTTAATTTGGCCGACGGAAGTTTATCGTTTTCCTGTAGTGTCTGTATCTGAATTATATCTGCAGCTGTCCCTGACATATTTAATATCTATAGCTTCATTCACCTGGGGTTGTGGCGATTGGTAGCAGCATGAAGGGTGAAAACTCTTACTCTCATCATCTTGATTCTGACCTGAGAACTCAAAATGCAATTTGCTGCAATGTTATTTAACTCTGAATGACTTCAGTCATTGTTTCTTTATTATGGAAGATATATTTAGTATCTACCTGATACAAGATGCAATTTACTGATATATTTATGGTTCCATTTATTGGCAGTTAACTTTGTAGGATGATGACGACTGATGACACTACTACAAACTGTCACTGTAGTGGCGTTGGGCGAAACCACTGTAGTGGCGGGCCATTAGATGCCCGCCACTAGAGTTGCTGGTGCTGACGGCAGCACCAGCGCCCGCCACAACTGCTGGTAAAGTAGTGGCGGTCGGTGATGACGTCAGCCCGGACCACCACTAATGTACCAATAGCAGTGGCGGGCGCTGGTGCTGCCCGCCGCTGCTAAGATGGCCGCCACTAAAGTAATGATGACATCACTTGCGACCGCCACTACTATTCTAGCTATAAATGCGCAGCGTCTTCCTCCCCGAGCTCTACTGGAGTTCGCATTCAATTTTGTCCGTACAATGGCGACAAAAATCTAGATAAAGAGGGGGGAGGCTTTGTTTTCGTTTCTTTTGAAGGATTTCATTCTAGGAGGTAAATCCATTCCGAATCTCACATTTATTTTGTATTTAATCATGTATACAATGAGTTATTATCGTTTTTCTAATTTAGGGTTTGTGAATAGAAATTTTCAAATAATCTTCCATTTACGGTGTTACCTTCTCCCAAATGAACAAATATGACCCTCCTCACAATTATTCATCACTTGTATATTGATTTACTGTCATTTTAATCTCTTTTTTAATTTGATTTATGATTATAGATCTAGAGTTATGTTGTTTGGAGAGAGAGAGAAACCAATATAGTTAATCTATTTAATAATTTTTTCTGCTTAATAAGTAGTTTTAATTAAAGCATTGAGGATTTTTAATTAATGTTGTTATGAGCGATAATAAATCAATATATTTTCAATTTGTAAATTAATAAAATTAACAATAATGATTTTATTAATATTTTTTCAAATAATATATGTTTTAGATGGAGCACAGGTCCTGGATGTACTCGTCCAACGACGGAGATGTGGTGGCATATTTTAACAGAGTAACTGAATTTACTGAAGCTGCCGCACAATATGCTTCCCGTCAGAGTGAAGAGGCAATATATTGTCCTTGTAAAGTTTGTAAAAACGAAGCGATGTATCCGTGTTCTGATCGTGAAACCATACGATTTCACTTGTTGAAAAATGGTTTCGTGAAGAACTATTATATATGGACGAAACACGGTGAGATGGGCCAAAATCCTCCTGAAGATTCTGATGTGCCGCAAGATGCTCATCAACATAGAAGAGGTTGTGATCATACATCCGACATAACACATGATGATGTTGATCAACATGATGATGATGACGCCTTTGATGTGGAGGAACTGATGCGAAATGTTGCGCCTGAGGTGTTGTTGCAGAGAACTACAACCAAAGGATACGATAACTTTGAAGCACTTGACAAAGCATCAAAAAACCTTCTTTACGAGGAACGCCACGGATGCGATAAGCAGTATACTGTGTTGTACACAATTCTTGAGCTTATGAAACTGAAGGCCAGCAATGGATGGTCTGACACCAGTTTTTCAGATCTTTTACAACTCCTAAAAAAGGTTTTGCCAAAACCCAATGGTTTACCATCTGATACGTACCAAGCAAAGAAGATGATTTGTCCGTTGACTTTGGGCGTTCAGAAGATTCATGCATGCCCGAACCACTGTATCCTATATCGAAAAGAGTATGGATTGTTAGAGAGATGTCCGCAGTGCAACGCGAGTCGATACAAACGTCCAAATGACTGTGCGGAGGACTACAATGACCACCAGAAGAAGAATAATAAGAGGTTGCAGAAGAGGAATAAAAATGTTATTGAAGACCATCCTGGAAAAAAGATGGAGAGGAAAGTTCCGGCCTTAGTAATGTGGTACCTACCGGTGATTGATCGCTTGAAACGTATGTTCTCTAATCCTAGAGATGCTGAACTATTAATCTGGCATTTCGCTGGGCGAAAGAAGGACGGAAAACTTCGGCACCCTGCGGATGCTAGGCAGTGGAAATCATTTGACTTGGCCCATCCAGATTTCTCGGACGATCCTAGAAATATCAGGATGGGACTTAGCACGGATGGAATGAATCCCTTCGGTGAGATGAGGAACCCACATAGTACGTGGCCAGTCTTTCTATGCTTGTTCAACATTCCATCATGGTTGTGCCATAAAAGAAAATACCTTATGCTCACTACTCTAATTTCTGGTCCAAAACAACCTGGCAATGACATTGATATCTTTCTAGAACCTTTGATGGAGGATATGAAACGTCTATGGGAACATGGTGTCTGTGTGTGGGATGAGCACAAGAAAGAGCACTTCAATCTAAGAGCCATAATCTTTTGCACCATAGCTGACAACCCAGGACGCATGTCCCTAACAGGACAGGTTAAAGGAAAGACAGCATGTGTAGTGTGTGTGGACCAGACAGAATCTATGCATCTTCCATCATTCGTTAAGACGATATATATGCGACACCGCAGATTTTTACCAAAAAACCACAAATATCGAAGAAATAGGAACCATTTCGACGGTACAATCGAGCTTGGACAGCCTCCACGAAATCGAGATGGCAAATTTCTATTCGAAATGGTAAAGAATATCAAAGTTGTTTTCGGAAAGAAGAGGAAGAAATCTGAAAAAATTTCAAAGGACGCTCCATTTAAAAAGCAGTCGATCTTCTTTAGATATTTGCCCTATTGGAAGGAGTTGGAGATTGGTCATGCTATCGATACAATGCACGTTGAGAAGAATGTCTTCGAAAGCACTATCGGTATTTTGTTAGACATACCGGGCAAATCAAAAGATGGACTCAAAGTACGAAGGGACCTTCAAACTCTCGGAATTAGACCCGAGCTTCACCCACAGGAAAGGGCCAATGGAAAATTTTTCCTTCCGGCTGCTAGCTATAACCTCACAATTGACGAGAAAAGATCAATCTGCAGGTGTCTACATGGAATTAGAGTTCCAACAGGATTCTCAACGAATATAAAGAATATTGTCTCCGTAGCAGATTTGAGGATGAGCGGCTACAACACTCATGATTGTCATGTTATGCTTGGGCTATTCCTCGCCATCGCAGTAAGAGGAGTCAAACATTCATTTCTGAAGATGGTGATAACACGCATGTGTCACTTCTTCAATGTCATATCAAAGAAGGTGATCGACACTGAAGAGTTAAATGAATTACGTAAACAAATGAGGGAGACTATGTGTCAGCTTGAGATGTGCTTTCCTCCTTCATATTTTGATATTATGGAGCACTATATGATACATATAGCAGACCAAATCTTTGTTCTCGGTCCAACGTACCTGCACAATATGTATGCGTACGAGCGTCTAATGGTTATCTTCAAGGGTTACGTACGAAATCGTGCTTATCCAGAGGGTTCCATGATAGAGGGCTACACGACTGAGGAAGTCATTGAGTGCTATGCAGATTACATAAGAGATGGAAGACCAATAGGAGTTCCCGTGTCGCGGCACCATGGAAGACTCACCGGTAAAGGAACTAAAGGCAGGAAAATCATACGAGACAATAGTTATCAAAGAATAAGAGAATCACATTACAGTGTAATGCATCAGTTGGCGATTATGAGACCATATGTTGAACAACACCTACAAGAGCTTCGTGAAAAGAATGAAGATCACGATGAACAATGGATTATGAAAGAACACAAAATTTATTTCACATCATGGCTGAGGGATCTAAACCTTTCGATCGGAGAAACCGACGAAGAGATGATGATAAATAAATTGTCTTACGGTCCATTGAGCATGGTTAAAACATGGCAAGCGTATGACATCAATGGTTTCACATTCTATACCAAAGCAAAGGATCAAAGGAGTCAGCGCCAAAATAGTGGTGTCAGAGGAGAAGCAGAAGATAGCACTGGACAAAAGAATGCTTACTATGGATACATCGAAGAAATATGGGAACTTAACTACGGGAACTCTATAGAAATCCCTGTATTTAAGTGTCAGTGGGTGAGACATCCAGAAGGTGTGGAGGTGGATGATTACGGGTTTACGATAGTTGACCTTAATAAGGTGGCTTATAAAGATGACCCTTGGATACTCGCTCAATCCGTGGCACAAGTATTTTACATACTTGATCCTAAAGATGAGAAAAAATACATCGTTGCTCCAGGAAAACAAAGAATTGTTGGAGTTGATGGAGTCGAAGACGAAGAAGAATACAATCAGTTTGATGAGGTGCCGTTTTTCGTTGACATATCAAGGATCAATGTGGTTGAAGCAAAACTGTCATTTGGCAGTGTGATTCCTTATCTACGCACCAATGGCGATGGAAAATTAGTTCAAGGCTAGATCATTTATGTTTAGTTGTAAAATCAATTATGTCATTTATTATTAAAACATTTTCAAGATCAAATGAGGATTGAGTGTTGTGAATTATTTCATGTCTTGTAGTTCAAATTGAACTTTTTTTGACTTTGATCATAAAAACACACTTAATGAAATAAAACAGTACACTAAGGGAGAAAAAGTAAAGTGAGGCAGAATAATACCAATTTTTTAAATTTGATAAGTTATGATGTATTTTTATTGTTAAAAAAATCAAGTTCAAACTAGAATTTAATTATGAATAAAAAAGTCATGAAAATTAGAATAGAAATGTAAAAAAAAATGTTTGGATGCTAGCAGCAAGGTTCGAACCTCAAACCGCCTGCAGGCAGCAAGGTTCGAACCTCGAACCGCATGGCACCAAAGCAACCCCCGCACCACTGCGCTACTAAGTCTTTCTCGACTTGAGTGGCAACGTATGCTAGATAACCCCACCAACGGCGGATTAGTAGTGGCGGGCATGATGACGTCACCAGACCGCCACCGCTATCATTTTAGTAGTGGCGGGCATGCTGACGTCATCATGCCCGCCACTACTAAGACACCTATATATACTTTCCACTCCCGCCGTCCGAAAACCTAGTTTCATTTTCTAAACCCTAAACTCGCCCCCCTCCTCCCGTCGCCGCCGTCGACGTCCCGGAGCACGTCGCCGCTGCCCTCCGCCCGTCGCCGCCTTCCTCGGAGCCCGTCGGCGCCGCCCGTCGTCGCCGCCATCCAGTCGATCAGTAAATAATTATTAACCTACTTCTTTATTTGGTCTTATTTTATTCGAGCTTAGGGTTAAAATGATGGAGGATTGTTATATTAATTTATGCGTGGTAATATAATTTAGTATAATATTACTAGTAGAATGCACTATAACAATAATGTTTTTTAATCTACTGTAAAAAATTTCTGAGAAAAAAATTTCCACTATAACAATAATTTTTTTAATGTACTATAAAAAATATCTGAGAAAACAAATTTCCACTATAACAATAATGTTTTTTAATGTACTATAATATTACTAGCTTAGGGTTTTTTAATGTTATATCAATGTGACAAAAAAATGCAGATGGCTCCTCCTAAGATTGAACCAACAAACAGTCGATCCTCAGACTCTACATCAAGTGGCGTGTGTGAGGTTTGCAAATGCGGTAAACATAAGGTACATGATGGTATAGTTTGCAGTTGTTTGGCGAAGAAAGTGATTCTCATAATGGACTCCGACTCGGAGGACGACTCGCGATCGCCGCAACCAGATAGGGTAAGTGTTGTGCTACGGAAGAATGATGAGACAACCGGTGGTAGAGGGAAACATGCCGAGGCTAGCTGTGGAAAAGGGAAGCATGTAGAGCAATGCGGCAGCAAGAGGATGAAGGAGGCAAGATCCTCTTTTTATGCAAATTTTATATTTTTATCATCCAATTCAATCATTGATAATAAGTTGTTCTCACTATCGTCGCCGCGTGTATTTTCTTGTTCAGGAACATGGAGAGAAGTTTAGACTGCCTGATGATGCCGAGTTGGTTGAGGATTGGCAAGTTGAGGCTTTTAATCTGTTTAACCAGAAATAGGTTGGGTTTGTGCCGAGGAAGAAGAAGAAGCTCCAAACCATATCTTTCCTTTGGGTTTGACCAGTAGTGCGTTTCGATGTGTAAGCTGGTTTCCCCAGCCTGGACTTGTGTTTGTTTACTTGCTTTCAAATAAACATGATGTGTCAAAAGCGAGCCCCCGCACCACCGCGCTACAAAAGTCTCGATCATATCGTAACAACATGTAATAAAAACACACTTAATAATAAAAACAGTAAACTAAGGGAGAAAAATACCAATTTTTGCAATTAGAATATTGGTGTTGTATTTTTATTGTACAAAAAGTTTCAATTTCAAAGGAAGAATAAACTATAGATAAGTTATGATGTATTTTTATTGTACATGTTTATTAATGAAATAAAAAAAAGTAAAGTGAGGCATAAAAATACATATTTTCTAATTTGATAAGTTATGATGTATTTTTATTTTTAAAAAATCAAGTTTAAACTAGAATTTAAACATGAATAAAAAAGTAATGAAAATTAGAATAGAAATGTAAAAAAATGTTTGGATGCTAGCAGCAAGGTTCGAACCTCAAACCGCCTGCAGGCAGCAAGGTTCGAACCTCGAACCGCATGGCACCAAAGCAACCCCCGCACCACTGCGCTACTAAGTCTTTCTCGACTTGAGTGGCAACGTATGCTAGATAACCCCACCAGCGTCGGATTAGTAGTGGCGGGCAGGATGACGTCACCAGCCGCCACCGTTATCCTTTTAGTAGTGGCGGGCATCCTGACGTCAGCATATGCCCGCCACTACTATACTTTTTTCCACCCGCCCAGACTAAACCCTAGTAGTGGCGGTCGGTGACGTCAGCGGCCCGCCACTACTATGTCTTTGCCCGCCACTACTACGATAAATATCAGTGGCGGGCAAGATGACATCAGCGTGTGCCCGCCACTGCTAATCCGCCTATATAAAAGTTTCGCTCCCGCGTCTAAAACCCTAAGCCCTAATCTTCTCCTGCCAGTTATACTACCGCTCCTAGTGCCCGCGCCGCCACCATTGGAGCCCGTCGTTGTCGTCCCCGAAGCCCGTCGCCGCCATCTCGGAGCCGTTGGTGTCCCCGGACCCCTCACCGCCACCTCGGAGCCATCGCTGCCATCCCCGTCCTCGACGCACGCCGCCATCCCCGTCCCGGAGCCCGCGCCGCCACCCTCGGAACCCGTTGCCGTCGTCGCCCCGAACTCCGCCGGAGCCCACGTCGCTGTCGCCAGAGCCCGCGCCGCCGTCCCCGTCCCCGTCCCCGTCCCTCTGCAATCAGTCTGGTTAGATTCTCATTTAATTTTATATAGTCTCTTGAGTATATCTGAGATGATAGTGGCAGTGGCAGTGCACGCATGGCCTGTGTTCTGCTGGCCCGAGCCGCAGTGAAAGAAAACCCTAGCTGTGATTCTGTGAAAGAAAACCCTAGCTCAGTGATTCTAATGTTTTCTCTGTGAGAAAATGTTTTCTATGTGATTATGCTTGATCTGGTTGCCATGCTTGTTATTTGTTGTGCTATATAGGTAGCTAGAACATTTGTGTTGTTAAAGATAAATGGAATAGTTGTTGCTGCTTTGCTAATTATGGATATATAGATTATGGAATAGTTATATTACTGAAATTATTACCAATATTGTGATGAACATCATATATTAGTAATAATGTTAGCACAAAATCTGTGAAGTGAGTATGGCGTCGCCTCGCCGCACGCCATACTCGCCTAAAAGGTGTGAAGGTGGTCCGGCGCCTCGCCTCGCCGCGCCGCCATAACAACTATGGATCAAATAACTCATAACTTATTTCTTTTATATTATCTAAGCAAAATTATTATAATATCCATTTGTAAGCTCAATTATAATAATTTTAAGTTGAAAGAAACACATTCTTCACAAAGCGTGCTGTCCATTGCAGTGCTATTTCAAAAAGCCAAACCAAGATCACCTACTCATCTTGCTAAAGTTGGATTAATTTTCGCTCCCGCCGTCCGAAAACCTAGTTTCATTTCTAACTCTCGCGCCGTCGTCCGCCAGTTGCCGCCACTCCCGGAGCCCGCGACACCCTCAAAGCCCATCGCCGTCGTCGCCGAAGCCCGTCGCCGCCGAACTCCACTTTTTTAGAATAACTTTTAGAGGCCTATGATGCAAATAATAATTGAGTTATCTCTTGTATGTCATCAAGCCGTGCGACACATCCATTCCTATCAACAACTTCTTCTTTCTCGTGTTGCTGACAGGGAATGGATGTGCTCACGGTTCCATGGCAGCCATGAACATTTTGAAAAGCTACACAAAATATGCTGAGGCCTAAACAACACTGTGACCAGTTTACTACCGCTATTATTTCTAAGGCTACTATATACTAATCCTCAAGTTCATGCATCTGGCTGAAGGCCAACATTAGATTCTGCAATTCTTTTTAGGGGCCTATGATGCAAATAGTAATTGAGTTATCTCATGTATGTCATCAAGCCGTGAGACACATCCATTCCGGTCAACAACTTCTTTCTCGTGTTGCTGACAGGGAATGGATGTGCTCACGGTTCCATGGCAGCCATGAACATTTTGAAAAGCTACACAAAATATGCTGAGGCCTAAACAACACTGTGACCAGTTTACTACCGCTATTATTTCTAAGGCTACTATATACTAATCCTCAAGTTCATGCATCTGGCTGAAGGCCAACATTAGATTCTGCAATTCTTTTTAGGGGCCTATGATGCAAATTGTAATTGAGTTATCTCATGTATGTCATCAAGCCGTGGGACACATCCATTCCGTTCAACAACTTCTTCTTTCTCGTGTTGCTGACAGGGAATGGATGTGCTCACGGTTCCATGGCAGCCATGAACATATTTGAAAGACAACACAAAATATGCTGAGGCCTCAACAACACAAGAGAGAGAGAACAACACAATCTCCTAACTTGAGGATTAATATAGTAGCTTCAGAAGTAATAGCTCACTACTGTAGCCAAGAAGAGTGTTCATACATTTTCCACCTTTGACACTGTGATCAGTTTACTACTGCTATTATTTCTGAGGCTACAGTAGTAAACTGATCACAGTGTCAAAGGTGGGAAATGTATGAAAAATCTTCTTGGCTACAGTAGTCAGCTATTACTTCCGAAGCCACTATATTAATTCTCAAGCTAGGAGATTGTGTTGTTCTCTCTCTTTAGTTTTGTTGATACCTCAGCATATTTTGTGTTGTTTTTCCCTCTAATGTTCCATGGCAACAAAATATGCTGAGGCCTCAACGACATTGTGATCAGTTTACTACCGCTATTATTTCTAAGGCTACTATATACTAATCCTCAAGTTCATGCATCCGGTTGAAGACCAACATTAGATTCTGCAATTCCTTTTAGAGGCCTATGATGCAAATTGTTATTGAGTTATCTCATGTATGTCATCAAGCCGTGTGACACGTCCATTCCTATCAACAACTTCTTTCTCGTGTTGCTGACAGGGAATGGGCGTGCTCACGGTTCCATGGCAGCCATGAACATTTTGAAAAGCTACACAAAATATGCTGAGGCCTAAACAACACTGTGACCAGTTTACTACCGCTATTATTTCTAAGGCTACTATATACTAATCCTCAAGTTCATGCATCTGGCTGAAGGCCAACATTAGATTCTGCAATTTCTTTTAGAGGCCTATGATGCAAATTGTTATTTAGTTATCTCATGTATGTCATCAAGCCATGGGACACATCCATTCCTATCAACAACTTCTTTCTCGTGTTGCTGACAGGGAATGGATGTGCTCATGGTTCCATGGCAGCCATGAACATTTTGAAAAGCTACACAAAATATGCTGAGGCCTAAACAACACTGTGACCAGTTTACTACCGCTATTATTTCTAAGGCTACTATATACTAATCCTCAAGTTCATGCATCTGGCTGAAGGCCAACATTAGATTCTGCAATTCCTTTTAGGGGCCTATGATGCAAATTGTTATTGAGTTATCTCATGTATGTCATCAAGCCATGAGACACATCCATTCCTATCAACAACTTCTTTCTCGTGTTGCTGACAGGGAATGGATGTGTTCATGGTTCCATGGCAGCCATGAACATTTTGAAAAGCTACACAAAATATGCTGAGGCCTCAACAACATTGTGTTCAGTTTACTACTGCTATTATTTCTAAGGCTACTATATACTAATCCTCAAGTTCATGCATCCGGTTGAAGACCAACATTAGATTCTGCAATTCCTTTTAGAGGCCTATGATGCAAATTGTTATTTAGTTATCTCATGTATGTCATCAAACCATGTGACACATCCATTCCTATCAACAACTTCTTTCTCGTGTTGCTGACAGGGAATGGATGTGCTCATGGTTCCATGGCAGCCATGAACATTTTGAAAAGCTACACAAAATATGCTGAGGCCTAAACAACACTGTGACTAGTTTACTACCGCTATTATTTCTAAGGCTACTATATACTAATCCTCAAGTTCATGCATCTGGCTGAAGGCCAACATTAGATTCTGCAATTCCTTTTAGGGGCCTATGATGCAAATTGTTATTGAGTTATCTCATGTATGTCATCAAACCATGTGACACGTCCATTCCTATCAACAACTTCTTTCTCGTGTTGCTGACAGGGAATGGGCGTGAACATGGTTCCATGGCAGACATGAACATTTTGAAAAACAACACAAAATATGCTGAGGCCTCAACAACACTAGAGAGAGAAAACAACACAACATCCTAACTTTAGGATTAATATGACATCAGACCTTTTTTGCATAACCAAAATTCTGATACATTAGCATCTTCATATGAATAGTTTATCTATGGCGGAAGAAGGACGTTCCATCGAGGAGCTCATCTACGAGTCTCCCGCAAAAACAAATAAAGAGGGTTCATCTGAAGGATCCTCCGATAGCGAATCTTCGTACCACTCTCCGGAGAATGAACATCCAATGGAGCCTAGGAAGAAGAGAACGAGAGAAGACGCCGATGAGGATTACATTCCTGAAGCTCAAGCGGAGGTAATTATTACGTTAGTAACAAGTCAGAGCAGCTTCTAACCGAGGATTACATTCCTGAAGCTCACATTGTCTATCATCGTAGGATCGTCCAAAGCGAGGAAGCAAGCGTCGATTATTCCAAGTCGAGAAAAGAACAACTATTGTCCCAGCTATTGAGTCAGCTGAGCGAACAGATGTTGAGCCCGCTGCCACAACATCGTCTGCAAATGCGAAGAGGAGAGGGAAACGGGAGAAGAACAAGCTACATACAGCTATCTATGAGGTTGAAGAAGTGCATGTTGATGGGGCTCCAAAGAAGCCAAAAGAAATCACAGCGAAGTGGCGTAACGACTGTGGATGTCTCGCCAGGGAGCGATGTAAGATAGTTTGGAAAAATTGGAAGACTGTCCCTGAAGCTACAAAGAACGAATTGTGGCAGCATATAAAAGCGCATTATAAATTCCCGGAAGACCGCTTAGAAGACGCTAAAGCTGCCACATTGAAGACTATCGGGAAGGCTCTCCGTACATTTAGGACTAAACTGAACACACAATACCTTCAGAAAGATGAGTCGCCACTCAACGACTACGGCTTTATAACGCCAAATGAATGGAATGAATTCAAAATGCAGCATTGCTCCGAAGAAGCCAAACAAGAGAGCATAATGTTCAAAGAACTTAATAAGAAGAATAAGTTCCCCCATAAACTTGGGCCAGGTGGATATAAGGCTAAGGAGGATGAGTGGAGTAAAAAGGAGGAGGAGGACCGTGCGGCTGGGTTACCTGAACAGTTTTCAGGTGCTGATCAGCGCACTAAGAGATGGCTCCTAGGTCGAGCTAAAAAAACACCCGAGGGCCAATATATGCTCTCCGACTCACGGACTAGTGAAGTATTCCAGAAAGCACAGGAAATCGCTGAGTTGGAGAAGACTGGAAAGTTCAAGCCCGAGGGATGTAATGACCAGCTTACATCTGCTCTCGGAAACGAGGAACATCGAGGGCGCACCCGAGGTGTCTCTTCTATAGCACCCTGGAAAAATACTTTCAAGAAACAGGAGGGTGCCACATACAAGAAGCGTCAAGCACGCACAGACGACGCCGCAGAGCGCCGTGCAGAGTGGGAGCGACACTTTTTTGAATTTATTAACGAGAATCCAAACATAATGCAGGCTGCAGCTGGACAAATAATTGTGCCAGAGGTACGACTCGACGTACCAAGCAGTGTTGGCTCAGTACAAGACAAATTTCCTGTAAATTATATTAAAGAGGACACACCCTGCAGCCTGCATGTACCGATAGGGCGCAAAGGGCATTCCCAAGAGGCTGCACGAGGCATTGCTATGCCTGGGATTTATTTCACAATCGGCCTATTCCTGCTGACTATACCAAGGTTCAGGTCAATGAGATCACCAACGACAGATTTATTAATGACCCCTTGGATCTTCCAATGCCTGATGAGGGGATTGAGACAATCGGAGATGCTCTAAATAACTTTGTCCTATGGGCGAGCCGAGATATCAAATTACTAGCAGACAAGTTCTCAGAGTAAATCACCTATTGTCTCATCACAATCCCCCACATATCTTTCATCTCAGGATGTGCAAAATATAGGATCATTATCACCTGTTGATGAGCGTGAAATAGAGGAAAAGGCAGAGGAAGAGCCAGTGCCCAATAAAGTGGCAGAAGTGATAGAATCGAAAGTGACTTCTGATCCTCAAGTGACAAAGCTAGTGCCAGTGCTTGAGCCCACTGATGAGCCCAACACAAATGTGCCAGAGCCAGATCAAATGCCAGTGCTAGTTCCGACTGAGCCTCAAGTGCCAGTTCCGGCTGATCCTCAAGTGCCAGTGCTAGTTGCTGCCGAGCCTGAAAAACAAGATGCATGCCCAAAGCCAGCAATCCACAAGATAACTGTTCAAGCTGGGCAGTGTTCTGCGCTGAAATCTGAAATGCATAAATTTTTTAATACTTTGGGGCAAACACGTTCTATGCCCGAAGCGGCTCCCATAAAGGCTCCAGTACAAAAGCATGCGGGCTCACTTTCTGTTGATAAGAGGACCTACGGAGACGAGGATTATATCGAATACGAACCAGGCAAACCATTATTACCCCAAGGAGTACTTAATTGTATGCCTTGGACGATGAAAACATTTCATGACTGGTACCTCGAAGCGTCTTCGTTAGGTGTAACACAAATAGAACTGACGGTTCCACAAGAAATATTCAACTGCCCAGAGTTTAAGCTTGCACTATTTTTCGACGACTTCCATCGGATGTTTCGTCTGAAGCGAACCGACATCACAAGCATGATGCTCTGGTGCATGTAAGTACTTTATACTTTGTCAATACAAAGAAAAAATAAATAATGTCTTATATTGACTATTGTTTTATAACATATGCAGTTGTAATTCACGCGGTGACGAGTCTAAATTGTATGGGTACCTAAACCCGTCATTAATAAGCCAAAGTGCGCTGAACCCGACACTAAACCAGAATGATAGCAAGTACTGGACTGCGGGTAAGAAAAAATTTCAAAGAAAGATGTTCAATAAAGACGAAGACAAACTTAAGAAGAACAAAAGGAGTTGTGCCGCGTTGTATATTGCGCGGTGCATGTATCAATGGAAGGACAGAGAAATTATATGTGGGGCATATAACTTTAAGTAAGTATACCCACTATATCCACTTAAACACGTTTTATCGATTATGAAACTAACATAATCATATATTACTTCTTTCGATAGTGATCATTGGATTGCACTTCTGATATACCCAAAAAGCTCAAGGGTTTATGTGCTCGACTCGCTCGACAAACCCAAAAAAGAATATCAAGATATATTAAATGTTATTCAGAGTGCACATAGATACTACGTGGAAAAGTTAGGTGGCCCACATGATCCACAGAGGCCGAAAGAAATGCTTATCAGAACCAACTTTCCGGTAATATTATATTTTTAAATTTGTTAATTCAATTGATAAAGCCAAACTATATATCGTTCTAACTTTGTCTATTTTGAAGTGTCACAAACAATCTCTTGGTTCCGTGCATTGTGGCTACTATACTTGTGATTTCTTGAGCAATAACTTAGGAAAGTTTGGGCGGACAGTATCTGAGGATACTAAAGAAGTAAGTTGATTTCTTGTGTGTTAATCTAATATAACTTGCAGCGTATGTACTTATATTTTACGTATGCAGGCGTCAGGTCCATCAACCGTTGCCGAGAAGAGCCAACTCTCTGAATCACAAATGTACGAAATCGTATCAAGGATGTGCCGCTTCACGATGCATGAGATTCTTCATGAGCTTGGAGTATTTTTCGATCCTGAGAGTGAAGTGGCCAAGCATCCAACTTTGTATGATTGGGCCGGAAGAATGAAAAGGCGAACCAATTAAGATATGAGTTAGCCTTCCAAGAAAACATAAACCGCATGAGCATGTATTTGTGAAACAATGAATTGTGTTGATGGATGGTTATTGCGAAACAAAAACCAGAAGAATGTAAACATTGTGAATTTTTGAAAATTGATGAGATTGATGGTTGTTGTGTTGATGTGTTGTTGTTGTGGATGTGTATGTGGATATGTGGATGTTTTGCTGCTGTGTATGTGGATATGTGGATATGTGGATATGTGGATGTTTTGCTGCTGTGTATGTGGATGGCTGTGTGAAGCATATAATTTCTGTGTTTTGGTTTGTGGGATCACAGCATTCTGTGTTATGGCTTATACACAGCAGTGGCGGGCGTGCTGACATCATCTGCCCGCCACTGCTATTGATAACGGCAGTGGCGGGCAGATGAGGTCAGCGCGCCCGCCACTGCTGTTGACATAGTGGTGGCGGGCGTGCTGACCTCATCTGCCCGCCACTGCTATTGATAACGGCAGTGGCGGGCAGATGATGTCAGCACGCCCGCCACTGCTGTTAACACAGCGGTGGCGGGCGCTCTGACCGCCACTACTAACCAGCGATAGCAGTGGCGTTAGAGCAGTGGCGGACTGGATGCCCGCCACTATAGGTCGATTTTGCCCGCCGCTACAGTGTCGCTTTGTAGTAGTGTGATTTTGGTAGAGGCGCTACATAATTCGGTTCTTTTGTATCAATGTTTTCTTTGCCACGCACCATGTAAATTAATTGAAATTCACCACTGACAATTGTCCATCAGATTTCAGTTGATGTGCATTTCCATGTGTGCTTTTCTATGAAGAGGCAATCTTATGGTGCGAGACTAGTGTAATGTATAGAAAAAAGCAAAAAAAGAAAAAAGTTAACTCCCGTCGGCCAAACATTAGCTAACGGAAGTTATTGCACCTAGTTCTTGCACGCCTACGCGTTTATGTATTGTCAGAAACAATCTCTGGCGTGGTAAACAATATTTGGTATGATTCCTTAATAAGAAGAGGAGATTAGGATCTTGTTTACAACGAAATAAACTATTCTCTTGAATCTCCATCCGCCAGTATATATATGAAACCATCACAATTACATGCATATACGGCAGAATATTTTCCTAATACCTCCCCTCAATCACAATGTGCCCAGGTTGAGATTGCTCTTGAAATTCAGTAGTTGACAAACTGACAAAGCTTTTGTAAATTCATTGGCTACTTGATCTCATGTAGAAATAAAATCAATCTCCAAAAGTTTTTGTGATACTCTTTCACAAACAAAATGATAATATAATTAACTTCTATATATTTTGTTCTAACATGAAATACATGATTAGAAGAAATATACTTAGCTCCAAGGTTATCACACCATTGTCAAGCAGTAGGTGGACTTGGAATTTGAAGCTCCCGCAACAAAATTTGTTTTCAAATAAATATTGCCAGTAAGTTATTCCTCCCGTAAGTCAGTTTTTTTGCAAGGCATTAGTGTCTGTTTTAAAGCAGTACATTGTGTCATGCAGAAACAGTCAGTGTTTAGTGGCAATAGCTAGCAGAAACTACAGGCAGTTTGCAGTAGTTGATGGGCATTAGAGGGCCGGCTGTTAGCATGGTTTTTATGGCTCTTAACTATGTAATTGCAGTGCGTTAAGTCCTGTCTTTGAATATAAAATCTGCTGGCTGCTCACTTTGTGTAGTACGACATCAAAATTGTTGTCTCCTCTTCACTATGTGTGCGCAAGTGCTAGCTGTGAGGGTGCACTGTCCAAGCTAGTTCGGCTGTGAACAAGTGCTGCTAGTGCACTGTCTTCTTGTTCTTGGCAGTAGAGTGAATAGGCTGAAATTGAGAGTACTCCAGAGAAGGCTGTGCACTGATAATTGCAGTGCAATATGTCACATGCGCGTTCAACATCATCCGATCGGTTCTCCAGTGCAATCGGCCAACATCTAGGATCAACAGGGTCTTCTTTTCTGCTCTCACCATGGCTGGCACACAGACTCCACCGAGTGCTACAGAATGGTACCTCGACACTTGTGCTTCTGCTCATATGTCGCATCAGCCTGATATTTTCTACTCCCCTTGTCATGTTTCTTTTCCCACATCCATTACTGTTGCCAATGGTGACACCCTACCTGTTACTCATATGGCAACCATGTTTCTTCCACATGCAAATTCTTTACTTGTGCACAATATTCTCATTTCGCCTTCTATGGTTAAGAATTTGATTTTTGTCCAGCAGCTCACCTGCGACAATAATGTTTCAATTGAATTTGATCCATACGGTTTCTATATCAAGGATCTTCCAACTCGAACGGTGAAGCTTCAATGTAATAGCTCCGGTGACCTCTACCTCCTCTGGCTACCGGCTCCGGTTGCTCTTTTGTCTACACCCAACACCGTCGACATCTGGCATCAGCATCTCAGTCATCCCAGGCAACGGTCCCTTTCCAAAATTCTGCATAGCTTTGATTTCACATGTAATAAGTCAGCTCCTCATTCATGTCATTCTTGTCACCTAGGCAAACATGTGCGTTGTCGGCACCCGGGGATGGAATTCCCGAATACCTGGAGCGTACAACGTACTAGTCCCATGATCAGTGGCTAGTACACGTATCCACAACCTTGTCATCACATCCATACAACATACAGATACATAAATAGATAACAAGGTTCATAACTAAATGATACATGAGTCTTACATCAGACATAGGGCCGACCGGCCAAATAAAAGAGTTCAAACGCAGCAGAAAGAGTAGCAAAAGCACAAAAGTTCCTCGGCATGCCCATCTACCAAAACCACATAGGCAACCGGCTAGGAACCACCCTAGAAAGACTCATCTTCGAAATCCCCGGCAATAGACGATAAGTACTCGTCGCTAGGCATATCGCTCCCTGCATAAAAATCTAAAAGAGCATCCACACGAGGTGGGTCAACACATAAATGTATTGGCAAACACCTACCCACAGCTTGGGAAGACATAATTCTTAAATGCAAGCTGAGATAAAAAAAGGGTTGCATTTGTTGTTTATTTTCAACATAAAACAATGTTTGATTCGGAATAGTAAATAATAGTGTTGATAGCAAAAAAATGGCATTAATGGTCGAAATTGTCAAAATATCAATTTTTGGTAATATGTGCCGAAAATATGCCTTTCCTGGCACAGGCCGGTCCAACCGGCATTGTAGGCCCGGTCAGACCGGCTCAATGGGTCTGGTCAAACCGGCCCAAGTCTGAAAACTAGAGATAGAGTTGGTTTCAGGCTGTTTTGATCTCTAATTAAATCTTAACCACTTTTGGCCGAATCCAACTCAGAGTAGGTGTCAGGAAACTTGAGACCAGCCCCTATAAATATATGGGTGAGGCCGATTCAAAGGGTATCTCCACAGATCAATACTTCAAAACCCTAGTTTTGAATCGTACCTTTACTTTTCAATCTACCTTTTTTCCTACATTACTTTACTCCTAGCATAGTGTCGGTCTGACCAGCCCACATATGTTGGTTTGACCGTCGTGATTACTTCGGTCCAACCGCCCTTGGTTTGGCAGGTTGCTTGTTTTTTCACACACTTCGGCCAATTGGGTCTTAGCCCTAGGGTTTGATCTGGTTGCCTGGCGACTCCGTTATTTCCTTACCACTATTTAAGGATCGTCGGAACGTGATGTCGGTGTTGTGTTACACTTAGGGGTTTACTCCTAAGTATCCGCATGCTTTTGGATCATTGGATCGGCGTCAGTGTGTTTGGCGCATTTTTGGATCGGCGTCGAGTCGGCTCTGATACCATCTTGTAGCGCCCCGATTTAACAAATCGAGACATTATTGAATTTCATAAGAAAAACAATAATACAAGAGGTTCATCATGCGGCAATCGTACATACGACGGTATCCATGGTACGCAGACCATAATTATTACATCATTGTTTTAATAAAAACAGTAAATAAAAGTAATTCGACAGCGGCATAACGAACATCTTCTTCAGGATCTTTCTTCTCGACTGGGTCGCTACTCCAGACCGTCTTCAAAGTAAGCATCCTCTGTGGGGTCCAACGGGTATGAGTACAAAAAGTACTCAACAAGCCACCGCAAATGCAAATAATAATGCAGGGTAATAAACAAGGAAGGATAATGGCTAACATTGCAGAATAATGCAGTTGCAGTTATTGCATTTAGTGTAATCATATTTTAATCGTGCGGAAAGTAAACATGAACATCATCAACATCGACTAACTCGAGGGGTACAGTCAGCCCCACCTCGCTCAACGGTCCTTACATGTCAATCCATCATGCACATACATATTCAAAGTAAACTAACTGGGGGATGTCACGCAACCCGCCCTTGACCGCGGGCTCGGCTTTTCGAAAAGATTTAAGACTCTGATCAGAGATGTACTACTGTACCCACAAGGCACGCACTCATCCCAAACGAGATGACCCATTTCACGGGAACTCGTGCCAAAACCTCAATATGAGATGTTCCAAGCGATAACCACCCGCTCTAGGTTTCGTCGGCGCGCCGGGCCGCATCCCGGCTAACGTCGCACCCCCTTTTGCGCCACATTGGTACAAGTCACCCGCAGGTGCAACTTGACCCATCTCCAAATGGTGACCTCGGTTTGGAACAACCCATACCTTAGTTAGGACTTACCCACTAGACTTGTGGTTAGTACGTAAGTGTATTGCAACGGATCCCTCAGACCGGTCCTTATAGTGCTCCGGGTGCTACCGACCAATGCCCTAGCTTGCACCCGGAACCCACCATGCATACACTCACAACCATGACTCATCACCAACAGAATTTCCAAGGATAAGAAGTAACGGGGATCATATAATAGAACCATTTTGCTACGACTCATTTTTATCCTATAGCGGCCGTGTCAATACATTGGACACTAGCTAATATCATTGACCATATGGTGACAAGGAGGTTAGGCGAGATAGCATGGCTTGGGTTGCACATCAAGGTCGGGGGATCCTAAATAAATATAATGTAAGGGTTCATTTGACTAATGCATATATAACCTATGTATTTTAGCGATAGTCAATTCAAACATGGGTTCAATATGTTCAAAAGAATGGTTTGGTGACTTGCCTTGTTCAGCAAAAGGAGAGGGAGGGACTTCGGGGAAGTACTCTGGCTCCTCGGCGACGTCGTAGTCTTTTTAATATAAAGTAAAATAAAAAGAACACATTCAATCAAACAATATAACATTACATTATGAACACATAAGTTAAAGTTGGTTTGATTATAAATAAAATAATTTCAATTGTTAAGGTTCTGTGGTTTATCTCCTAAAGAAATTTTAAATGAATTTAAAAAGTAGTCCTTTTTAGAGAGGGGTTCTAAAAGGGGTTATTCTCAATTTTAAGTTCTTTAATAAATTTAAAATTGAAGGTTCCATAGGAAACCTAGTGATTTATTCATATCAACAGGAAATAAATAAATATAAACTTTACTGGAATTTAAATAATTAAATTTTACATTTTTAACCTAAGGGTATTTAAACATTCATTTAAATAATCATGAAATGTCCAATGTAAACCTACTGTTTTTATTGTATAAACATGTAGAGAATAATATTATGAATTTTCTAAAATTGGAATGGCAATTTTTAGAGTTCAGATGCGCCAGATATGAATTTTACAAGTTTTAAACCTTTTCTGGAATTTATTTTCAAATTTTAAACTCCTCGGGTCCACGGTGAGCCAGGCCCACGGTGAACCCGCGCACTGTGCGCGTGCGCCGGGTCGATCTGGACCGTCGGATCCAGATCCGACGCGCGAGGGCGAGGCGGGGTGCGTTAAAGTGACGTGGACGGCCAAGATTAAAACGTTTGAATCGGTACGCGATGGACGGCTCAGATGCGATGCGGGATTTTAAAACTATCGGACGCACGAGATTAAAACGTACCCCTTCGCCGAGATCTGACGGATCAGATTAAACCGCACGCGGGGATTAATCGTCACCGTCGGATCCAGATCGCACGGCGTGGATCGAATCCTACACGGCACGGGTACTCGACTCGTGCCGGTCGTCTTCTCCGATGACGGCGAGCGGGCCAGCGGCCACGGCAGACGACGGCGGTCGATGCTAGGTCCTAAAATGGAAGGAGGGCAATGAGGGGGTCACGAAGGTACCTCGGCGGCGAGAAAAGGTCGACGGAGTTAGGCCGGCGACGAGCGGAGGCGGTGGGGGCGTTCGGGTCCTCGGCGGAGACGGCGATCCGGCGGGGTTCGTCATCGACGGAGTGGTGGCCGAGCTTGGTGAGGTCCTGGCGGTCACGATGGTGGCGACTACGTGGTCGGAGGTGGTCCGGTGCGACGGCGAGCGGTGGCCGGAGGTCGGGCGGCGGCGTTGCGCTAAGAACCGAATGGCTCGGACGACGCTCCATCCACAATTATTTTTTGGAATGGCAATTTGTGATGCAATGTGAATTGTGAATGACAATTTGTGATGAAATTTAAATGTATAAATGTTTGGGAATATATACATGTCTAGGAATGCACTATATTTTGTATTTTTTTAAAAATAGAGTTTGTCGAGCATAGCATTCTGGCAAACTTCACCGAGTGTCTCGTGGCTTTGCTGAGTGCCACCCCCAAACTCACAGAATTACGCCTGCATTCTAGCAAACTTCGCCAAGTGTCTCGTGGATTTGCTGAGTGCCTTACGTGGCACTTGGCAAAGCCACGACCACGCATTCGGGTGAGTACACAAACACGTGGCGCATACCATGCGCTCGGTGGGGTGTGAGTTCACCGAGTGCCACGTAAGGTACTCGGTGAAGTCGCTGTGACATCGCTTCATCTGTTTATTTTGCCAAGTGTCATGTGAGGCTCTCGGCGAAGCCAACATGCACTTGACGAAGGTTTCACCGAGTGCCCGATAAAATACACTCGGTGAATCGTCTGTACGCCGAGGGCTTAGTCACCGAGTGCAGTTTGCCGAGTGTGGCACTTGGCGAAATCTTCACCAAGTGGAAAGGGGACTTTCCTCTAGCACTCATAAATCTACTATCTCCCATAGTGCCTAGACGCTGCATTGACCATCGGACCCCACCCTGGTCGTTGGCCCATTCAGCCTCACCCCACCGCCACCACCGGCCTAAGCTCTTGCCGTGGTTCCGACTATCAGATCGTAGCGGAACGGCGAGAAGAACTCAATCTGCTATATTCAGGTCACCATAACAATTACCGCTGTCTTAAAACAAGAAGAGTATGTGGCAATAACGGCATGCCATGGGAATTGAAGAGTCTGATGATCTCTGCAGAAATAAAAAAGATTATTGGTACGATGGTTTATATTTCTGAGTGATGCTGTCCGTGACATCATCCTCGGCAACTTTATAAAAGAAGGTAATAATAGATCACTTTATTCAAATATCGCTGTTAGATCGTATAGAATAAATGATCAGGTTATCTTAAATTTTTTCATATATATATATACACGTACGTACATGTATATATATATACACACACGTACATACATACGTATGTACGTACGTACATATATAGCACAGCATGCACGTTCAGATAGTGTAAGTTTCTGGTCATTTTATGTCGCTTGTTGCTCTTAATGCATGCATTCTGATACTTGTCGTGTGATGACAAGCCAATCTCAACAAGACGGAGGCACTGCAAATTAAGAAGCATAATCACAGCGCTCAACACGATTACTTGTTACAAAATCCTCCATGGATCATCCAGGGCATGCAACTGCTTAGTCACTCGATCGGCCATCTCTCAAGTACATAACAGGGAGGGCAGAAACAGGGTAAAATATATCACACCACGCCTAGAGCTAATGTAACTAACTATTCTAAAAACATATTCAAAATTTTAAATATTTTCAAATTAATTTAATAAAAACTTAATAAAAGTAAAGAGCAGATCTCCATACAGTACGTGAAACATCCTACCGGTCTCAATACAGTGAATAACAACTTCATACTCCCTCCAATCCGTTACTAATATCTCATCTAGTCATAGTTACAGTATTAATGTGCCATGATTAACATCATTCATATCTTCCAGCTGGAGGTTATAAATTAAAATTAAATTAACTGTGTATGTAGTGTCAAGAATCTCAAACCAGTTGACATTTCGATAATAATTACTACCATAAGATCAACAACATCACACGTGCCCTGACAGAGCGCCAATGTTCGAGGCAGTTAAAATAACGAATGAAAATAAAGCATCTTGTTACCTCCGCTCCAAAATATAATTATTTCTATATTTTTATATGGATTAAGAAGAGGTGAAATTAAATAAAAAATAATTATGATTGGTTGAGATGAGTAAGTGGAGAAATTAAACGAGAGAGAGACAGGTTGTGATTGGTTGATATATATAGGCCCCTGTTGCATCTGTGGACTGACACATATCAAATAGTATTCGACCCTCAGCTCGGTTTTTTGATGCGGTCACTATCACTGATGGTGAGTACATCGATCGATCACCACCCTGCAGGCTGGCTAGCTAGCCTATAAATTTCACCAGGCATAGCTCGATCGGCATAAGAGCTAGTGATCAGATATATAATGGGCGCGCCTATTAACGACTTTGCTCTTCTCCTGTCCGTGGCTGCGGTAATAACCGCATGGCTGCTGCACTTGCTCGTCAAATGGCGGAGTGGAGATCGCCGGCCGCCGGCGGCTCGAGAGGGGAGGCTACTGCCAGGGTCAGGAGGGCTTCCGCTCATCGGCGAGACGCTCCAGTTCTTTGGCCGGAGCCCGCCCGGCGATCTGCCCGCCTTCTTCAAGCGACGTCTCCAGAGGTAATTAAAAGCGCGCCCATTAATTGGTTGCACGTGTAACCATCGTCAGCCACTGCATGCACTAACGTTAACAGTGTAAAAAGGATCACGTTATGAAACTGCAAAAAAATATTCGACGCACAAATATATAATTTGACAAGCGATGATATAGTATTTCTGCTTATTAATGTTGTCGCTACAAATTTATCAATGATCATAATTTTTATTTGAGCATTGAATTCATCAGATATATTGTTATTAACATTAAATTAGAAAAAAAAACTTCAGTAATGAACTGCAATAAGTACAAGTCCTACATTTTTTTCTTTGTGGGCCGACGAGAAAGGGGCTTAGCAGGAAGAGGATACCGTGGAAGAAGCACTCTCTTTAGATTCGAAAAAGAAATGCTTGCCTTGCATCACATGAACTCATGAAGTCAGGCAGTCAGCCAATTCGTCCGAAGAAACGCTGAAGCCAAAGAATCTAGCTAGACTGCACAACAGGATGCACAAATTCAGGCACAATACAGCTTACAAGTACATTGCACAACCACACGAACTAATTAGAATACATTTTTTAGATAAGCTTTAAAAAAGCCAACAACGTCTAAATGTTTTGGATTAAAATACCGTCAGATATAGTCACTACGGGAAAGAGCGGGTTTGTCGAGTGTCCTTGGCATTCGAGGAAGCCCTAAAAACACTTGTCAAAGTATTTTTTAATGTAACACTCAGACAAACGACACTCTCGTACACTCACACTACCACATAATTTCTTTTTTCTTAATATCGTAAGTGAAAACTTTCTCGAAACATTTTTAAATTTCTATCAAAATATCTATATATCATAACACGTTGACAACTATCGTGTTTTTAGACTTTATTTGTTTTTTAGAATTAAAAAATCATTAAGATCCACGTTGTCATTCGAGTGTTGCAACCTAATTTTTTCAAAATTTCTTTCAATTTAGTGGATAAGAACTCAAAATAGACTAAGAACTGTGAATATTATTTTCCTATATTTGTTTTCATTATTTTAGACACTTGTAGTTATAATTTTACCTATTTCAATTTAAATCCTATAAACATAATGAATTAAAAATAGAAAACTGAACTAAAAATCCAAAAAATTTATATGGAATAATATACGTTGTATTTTGAGTGTAGAAAAATTTTGAAGCTAAAACCAAATTACAAATTTCACATACGTTCAAAACAAGTTTTGACACAAATTTTTTTGAAACACACTCGGCAAACCCAAAAAACATTTCTTTGCCCGTGCAAACATGTCATCCCAACCTCCGTTAGCACTAAGTTTTTTCATTTTTTCCGAGCGTCATAGGGTTTCCGAGTGCATTCCCATTAGACACTCAGCAAACCCCCTTTTCGTCAAGTATAACTAAACACTAGGCAAATCCATCTTTGCTGAGCGGGCCCGCAATATTGCTCTCGGCGAAAATTTTGACACTCGACGAATTTGAGTTTTTTCGTGGTGCGTTATAATTATGAGAAATTTTATAGTAGTTAAGAAGGTAACAAAAAGTACCATAATTTATAATTTGTAATATTAATTTTGGTAGGTGAGGAGGTAACTACCAAAATTATTTGTGGTACCGTGTGTATCTCTAATTATATAATCCACCCATACCATCGATCGAGTAATTATATAACCATCTTATCATCTAACATATTTTTATAGTTACCATGAGGAGCAAAGTGTGCGACACCACGTGCCTTTTTTTGCTGACCATGTCACCATGTGCCTTTTTTTTGCTAACCGTGCCACCACGTACCTTTTTTTGCTGACCATGCATGCCACCATGAAAATGAATGAAACGATTTTCATTCAAAATATCTAAAATGGATACGAATACAATTTTTTTCCAAATATAAATATAAATATACATAATTAATATTTCATAGATACGAATTCGGATAAACAAAAATTAAGTGTTACGGTCATTGTGGGTAATTAAACACCAACTTAACCAGTAATGAGGTACGTACTACGCACGTACATATGTCCCTACCAAATTAATTACTTTGGTATCGCTTCCTGTTTTGACTCATTCCTGGTAATTACGCACCAACTAAACCAATAATGAGATAATATGTCTACTACTACACAAGTAAGTACATGTCCCTGCCAAATTAATTTGATTCAATATATGCTATAAGTATCTAGAGTTATAATTATATGAGCTCTTTTCTTCTACGAGATATATTAGTTTTCGTAATAAATCTGATTTGCTAATTATTTTAAACTAAAACTAAATAATTTCTCACTAGTGCATCCATATCATAATATCATATGTGTCCCCTCTTGTTTTTGATTGTACAAAATAGTGTGTCTACGCACACACTAGATTCTCGCTAACTACGTGTGCTCGCTCAGAGTATTTACATTATATATATAGACAACCCATATGAATACACCGATTAGTAGTGTACATTAACCTTCAATAATATATGACCGGCCGGCCTCAGGTACGGTCCAGTGTTCAGGACGAACCTGTTTACGGAAGACTTGATCGTCTCCCTCGATCAGGAGCTGAACAAATTCATCTTCCATCAAGAGGAGAGGTTTTTCCAGATGTGGTACCCGGAGTCGTTCATGAGGATCATCGGTGCTGATAATATGATCACGATGCCCGGGTCCTCTCACAAGCACTTGAGGAACTTGGTCCTCCGGCTCTTCGGCCCTGAAAACCTCAGGCGAGACATGATCCAGGAGGTGCAGAAAACAGCTCAGTCTAGCCTGCTCTTGTGGCTTGATCGCCCAAACATCGAACTCAAGGAAGCAGTCTCAAGCGTATGTTCAATTATTATCAAATGCTAGCTAGCTAAACAAACTAATCAACTGACGCAGATTTATATACCTTTTACTAGTTGTTATATGAGTTTATTCTGCTTCACGTACGCACGATTAACTCTTGCAATCATTGCCATATGTATAATGTATTGCAGATGATATTTAGCGTTACAGCCAAGAAGTTAATCAGCTATGACTCCTCGACCTCAAACGAAGAGATGTGGAAACAATACGATGCTTTCATTTCAGGCCTTCTAGCCCTTCCACTTTACATTCCTGGAACTGCATTCTACAAATGTATGCAGGTAGATACATATAAATTTATCTGCTATATGCAGAATTTCGAGCTTGACGCCTTCTTCACCTTAGGCAATGTTTTGTTTGATGCTGCTAAAGTTGTTCATTTTAATCTCTAAATTGTCAAATACGATGATTAAAAGGGAAAGGGGTTAAACTTTATGGTACATCACAAATATTATTAACCATTTATTTATTTTGATCTAATAACTAAAATTAGGAAATAATAGGTCAACACCATTGATTTTTCTGCACCGCCTTTCTAATTTTTTGAGCAAAATTTTCAATTATTTGTCGATCTCTAAGTATTTTTAATTTTAGTTTATATTTAACCATAAGTAAAATAAATGAATTAGATTAATTTAAATTATTATTCTTTATGAGGTAAATGTTACACCGTAACATAGCCTTTATATTAGACCATTGCGGTTATCATTTTTTAAATGCTTGATCCTTATGAAGATCGATTCGATCCATGCAGGCGCGAAAGAATGTCATGAAGACATTGAAAGAATTGTTTGACGAGAGGAAGAATGCAGCACGGCGCCAGGAAAACATTGACTTCATCGATGTCCTGATCGAAGAGCTGGACAAGGATACAATAAGCGAGAATGCTGCGTTGGATTTGGTATTCTTGCTGCTGTTTACAAGCTTTGAGACCACGTCATCCGCAATAGCTGTAGTGATCAAGTTTCTAACGGATAATCCCAAGGCCTTGCAAGAACTAACAGTAAGTATAGCTCGTGGAATGATATGATAGGAGCTAGTAATGTTGTTTAATTTAATTTCCTTAATTAATTTTTTTGTCATGCATGCATGTCTGCTTTTACAATGAAAATACGCTCTTATATCTTTCACTCTAGCAAACTAACTTATTAAATTTATCTCAAAAGTAAAGTCGAGAGATTATTTAATTGGAACAATATAATTATATATATAGCTATAGGATGCCAGTGTGTATATTTGATATGAATGCATGATTTCTTCCTTCAAAAGTTAGTACTGTTGCAATGCCATGCATGTTGTAAAAAAACAGGATACATTTATTTGTTGAACAAATGGTATTCGATGCTGTCAGGAGGAGCACGATTACATCCAGAAAACAAGGGCGAATCCGAACTCTGGAATCACATGGGAGGAATACAAATTGATGAAATTTACATCTCATGTATGTGACTTCAATTCCATTCCTTAAGGTTTTCGTTATAGAAAAGATCACCCATTAACGCATGTGTTATATATGAATTAATTTCAAAGCCATGTACATACAATATGTGATTCATCTTCTTATTAATTATCTGTAGGTTATACATGAAGGTTTAAGGCTGGCTAATATTGCTCCCGTGGTGTTTAGAAAAGCCATAGAAGATGTTCATATAAAAGGTAAAAAATTAAACCATCATCTTTAACAATAACTAGTACATGACGTGCATAAAGAAACCAAGTTACTTTTTTTTGCCTGAGTGTAGTAGGTGGCGGCACTCGGCAAAAGCTATGCTGAGTGTCTGACTAAAAACACTCGATGATAATGTTTGCCGAGTACGGTTCGCCGCTCAGCAAACCATTACTTTTTGGTAGTGAATGTTTCTACGTAGGTAGTGAATGTTTCTAACTAGAGTATATATGTAACTTGGCATATACCTAGCTAGCTAGTGTTGTTCTAACAATTTTGTCATAACATTAGTTTCTATATATAATTTGTGCATGCAGGTTATGCTATTCCAAATGGATCAAAAATTATGATTTGTTCTTCCACCGTTCACCAAAACCCTGCGGTTTATACGGACCCCAATATATTCAATCCTTGGAGATGGAAGGTTTGTGAAATCCATAACGAGTTTCCTGTCCTCAGATAAAAAAAAAATTACGGCACCATGCATATAAAACAAAGTAAGCGTGCGTTTTATGTATATCTACTCCGAGGCTGATATATATATTCACCCTAATCCCCGTATTTTTCTACCGTGAGTTATGTTTTTTAATATATTATTATTATAGTTTTATTTTCAGATTATTATATATATGAGTGATTTACGATACGTTTTGATAGGTACCACAATATAGTTTAATTTTGATACTTATTATTATTTGAGATAAATACTAAAATATATATAAATCTATACACACACAGACACACACACACAAAAACCTCTAGTCCCCATGCGTTCCACGCGCACAATAAAACATCCACCATATGGTAAAATTTTTACTCCTTCTGTGCTAAAAAAATCATTTTTACCACCTCAAATTCGTCAAAAAAATTATTTGTAGCTCTGCCCTCCATGATCAACATTAATCACTCTCCGGCCATGTATATTTACTAATAATTTTATCTAGCATTAACTTTCTTACTAATGATTATCCGGTAATAATATTACAACTAGATTAACTAGCTGTAGTAATATTACCACTGGAAATTAGATTATCCAGTAGTAACTATTTTATATTACCAAAGATTTTTCATTCAATAATGACTCAGTTAGGATGTCCTAAGATTTTAAAAAATCAGACAATGTTTAAACGCTCAATAATAAATATTAATTTCATCTTTTCACTTAATTCATTCGCTATGTACAGAACGGAATGAGATGTTAAAATTTTCCAACATAATAATATATTATAGATTAATAGATAATCTGCGAATTTAATTTATATTTGTCACGTGCATATATGTATTGCTATGCACAACGGATTAGGACGATATTGCTGAACCAGTTGGTGGCGCCTCGAAGCATTTCATGGCCTTTGGAAGTGGGATGCGCCTGTGCGCTGGTGCAGATTTCGCTAAGCTACAAATAGCGATCTTTCTCCATTGCTTAGTCACCAAGTACAGGTACCACTGCACAACTACTCCCCGTACTTAATTAACTATACCTAACTACTGAAATTAACTTCGTATTGCTATCATTGCATGCAAAGACCGATCATTTTTCATCTATGTATTAAAACACATGCATGCTCTCGTTTGCAAAACTTTTTGTTATGCGAGCAATGAATATTTGTATAATGTTAATATATATAAAGATATAACAGCTAGCTTCCCCGTAAAAAAGATAAATATAATATGTAGCTATATCTGCTATACACATAGATGATGTGAAAAAATTAATGATGATCTTCTGTATACGCGTGCCAGATGGAAGACCGTGAAGGGAGGAACATTGGTGTTTTCTCCTGGACCTGGATTCCCTGAAGGTTTTCATATCCAACTTGTCCCAAAAGCTTGAAGCATGTCATGTTTCAAATATCTACATTGTCGTCGTTGAAGCATGCTTCCATCTTCTGCTTTAATTTGGGAGCGACACTTATATATGTATCTTTTACTCCACTAAGTTTATATTTATATTTATTCACAACACCAACGGTAATGATCTTGGAGTCTGATTGTTAGCTTCAAATGCCTAGTTGCAGTAATGGAGTGATGGAGAATCAAATATTGTTATGTAAAAATTGCCATTTGGCTTGAAAAATGTCGGGACAACGAACTCTCTCTAGGTTAATTGTTAGGACTCTCGACCATCAACTAGGGGGAAATGTCGAAACTTATATGGACAACATTGTAATAAAATTAAAATTATAAAAAAACAAGAGCATAGCTTATAGACCCGGCAGAGACATTTGAAGGTCTTCGAGCAGTATGAGTCCGTTTGAACCTTAAGAAATGTGTCTTTGGGGCTCAAGCTAAAAAGTTGTTAGGGTACCTGGTTTTGAGTCGAGGAGTCGAAGCCAGCCCCATGTAGATAAGCGTGCTATAGCAGATGGATCTGCTCAAGAACTTGAAGCAAGTCCAAAAATTGGCAGGCTGTCTCGCCGCACTAAGCCGCTTTCTTGTGTGCTCGGCAGAATGAAGCCTTTCCATATTCAAAGTTCTAAAAGGGTCCAATGTCTTTGCATGGACGTTGACGTCGGAGTGTCAGAAAAGCTTCGAAGACATAAAAGAATATCTCGCTCATCTTGCCATACTTACAACACGTACCCCTCCCAGAAGAAACATTATTCTTATACTTCGCAGCGATGACCGGTGTATTTCGTCTCTGAGGCCCTCTCCGGTGCAAAAGCAAGGTGCACCGAATTTGAAAAAAATCGTCTAGGAAGCTGAGACATTATTTTTTCGCACACAATATTATATATTGTGCCGCTGCCAACCACTAAGAATGAAATGATGGCATTTTGTTACTATACCTTTCGTGAATGAACCTACTAAGTAGATATTGATATATATTACATTTTTTTCCTTTTCAAGTTAAACTTCTATAATTATGATTAATTTTAAAAAAACATATTAGCATTTTAATATCAAATAAATCCACTATTAAAATATATTTTATGTTATATTTGATAAGAATAATTATTTATGGTATACATATTTATTGGTATTTTTTTATAGAATTGGTCAAAGTAAAAAATTTCTTTTTGATTGATATGGAATGGAGGGAGAACGTACGTACCTGCTTTGCTTTGTTGATGGCCGTCTTGCATACATCGAGGCCGACGACGAAGCGGTTGGGGCTGAACAGCGCAACCACGTCATATCCCTGCACGACGCATGCATTTGTGTGATCAGATCAGAGATAGCCAGCCATAGATATATCGAGAGATCGAGAGCTAGCTCGATCACCAGGAGACGTTTTATTAATTTGAATGTACGGTGCCGCATCCGAGGACAGAGGACGGCGGTAGTGTCGCTGGTGGGGAGGGTTATACCAACTGCACCAGCCTCACGATGGTTGGCGTTGGCTGCCTGAAATCCCACCCCACGAGAAAATAATAAATTTCCATCAACTTTCACTACTACAAAGCAACACTGTAGCGGCGGACAAAAACGACCTATAGTGGCGGGCATCAAGTCCGCCACTGCTCTAACGCGCCACTGCTATCGGGGGTTAGCAGTGGCGGTCAGAGCGCCCGCCACCGCTGTGTCAACAGCAGTAACGGGCGCGCTGACCTCATCTGCCTGCCACTACTGTTATCAATAGTAGTGGCGGGCAGATGAGGTTAGCGCGCCCGCCACCACTGTGTCAACAGCAGTAACGGGCAAGCTACCTCATCTGCCCGCCACTGCTGTGTATAACCCATAACACAGAATGCTGTGATCCCACAAACCAAAACACAGAAATTATATACTTCACACAGCCATTCACATACACAGCAGCAAAACATCCACATATCCACATACACATCCACAACAACAACACATCAACACAACAACCATCCATCTCATCAATTTTCAAAAATTTATAAAGTTTACATTATATGCTTCACACAGCCATCTACATACACAACACAACAACAACACATCTCATCAATTTACAAATTTACATTTCAACACATCAAGTCTAAAAAGTTTACATCTATCAAAATTTCAAAATTAACCATTGTGTCACAAATACATGCTCATGTGATTTATGTTTTCTTGGAAGGCCAACTCATATCTTAATTGGTTCGCCTTTTCATTCTTCCGGCCCAATCATACAGAGTTGGATGTTTGGCCACTTCACTCTCAAGATCGAAAAATACTCCAAGCTCATGAAGAATCTCATGCATCGTGAAGCGGCACATCCTTGATACGATTTTGTACATTTGTGATTCTGAGAGTTGGCTCTTCTGGGCAACAGTTGATGGACCTGACGTCTGCATACATAAAATATAAGTACATACGCTGCAAGTTATATTAGATTAACACACAAAAAATCAACTTACTTCTTTAGTATCCTCAGATACTGTCCGCCCAAACTTTCCTAAGTTATTGCTCATGAAATCACAAGTATAATAGCCACAATGCACGGAACCAAGAGATTGTTTGTGACACTTCAAAATAGACAAAGTTAGAACGATATATAGTTTGGC